>NW_021011804.1:0-12490 GCF_003987935.1 Bombyx mandarina | reverse complement strand
ACACTGCTGTGCTTTTCGCTGGGTTGATGTCTATGCGCCATTTTCGGAACCACTGTCCGAGGGTTAACGCTGCACTCTGGAGCTTACTCGCGATTAGGGACTTGTTTCTACTTGAGTAGTAAACGGTTGTGTCGTCAGCGAATAAGGCTAGCTGGGTCGGCGGCGACCGGGGAATATCGTTAATAAATAAACTAAATAGAAGCGGAGAGAGAACGGAGCCTTGCGGGACTCCAGCCGTGAGTGGTCGCGGGGAGGAGCGGGTTCCCTCTGCTCGATATCGAAAAGAGCGGTTAGACAAAAAGTCTCGTATGATGAGCACGAGACTGTCCGGTACGCCCATGTTGAAAAGTTTGAAAATCAAACCGTTGTGCCAGACTTTGTCGAACGCTTTTGCGACGTCGAAGAAGAGGGCTCCCGTGTAGATCGGTTCTTAAGAGATCTCTTCAGCACAACGCGTTATAATGATATCTTTGAATCCGACTCTGTACTAGTTTTGAACTAAATTTCCAGAACCGGAAACTGATATACGTAACATACATTTCAATATTGAAATATGTAGTTATCGTATATCTATATAATAATACGTGAAGCAAAAACTTTGTATCCCTTTTTACGAAAATTGCGCCGACGGAGGAGTATGAAATTTCCCACACTTATAGTGAAGGAGTGCAAAATGCAATTTTTTTTATATTATCCATAAAAAATACATTGAATCAATAAAAAAACATTACACACACTAACATGTGTTTGACACACACACGCATGCATACTATTTGTTTATTGTCAAACTTTTCTTATTGCTTATAGTCTGTGGTCAAATCGAGGATAGATTAAATATTGTTTGTCTTTATATTTGTCGCATGTGTAGTCTTGGCCAAATCTGTGATTATAGAAGTATAGTCTTTGATAATAGAATCATAATATTGTACAAACTTATCATTTCAATTAATTATATTCAAATTTCGACTACTGTGGGACTACTAGTCAAGATAAAAAGGGGATCGAATTTAACGAAGAATGAGTATCTATATAATATTAATACGTGAAGCAAAAACTTTGTAGGTATCCCTTTTTACGAAAATTGCGCGGACGGAGGAGTATGAAATTTTCCACACTTATAGAGAATATAGAGAAGAAGTGCACAATGCTAATATTTTTTTTAAATAAAGCATAAAAGATACATTAAATTTGATTAAAACAATAAAGAAAACATTACACACACTACATACCAGGTATTTGACGCACACACACATGCATACTATTTACTGTCAAACTTTTGTTCTTGACGTCTGTTGTCAAATTGGGAATAGATTAAATATTGTTTGTCTTTGTTAATATTTTTTATAGTGTAGTCTTGGCGAAATTTGTGATTATAGAAATAGAAAAAATAAAATGATAATAGTGTACAAACTTACAATTCCAATTAATTATAGTCGAATTTCGACTACTGCGGGACCTCTAGTCTTAATTGATCGCTGACGCTAAGTACATTTAAATTTTCACCGTTAAAATACGTTCCTTTATTCCAGTGATCCCTTAATACAGTGATCCCGGATATGGCGTGACAAATGACTTTAAAAACGAAGATGGAGATTTTTTGGTATCCTTCAAGCGCGAACATAGGTTTTTCGATTCAGCCTATCATTTATGAAGCTTAATATTGATTTATTGAGGTGATCAGGAAATTTAGCTTTTAACGAGAAACAGGGGTTCTGTATTACTATTTATTATTATGTCACTTAGCTTAGGTCTGCGTCTATAGCATACAAGCATGAAATCTAAATCTCAATTGTATTAACGGCTGTGCGACCCTTCAAACCCTTGACTGCATTACGGCAAGAGTAATCAGCATGTTAGTACTACGCATAAACAATATATATAAAAATGAATTGCTGTTTGTTAGTCTCGCTAAAACTAGAGAACGGCTGGACCTATTAATATGAAAATGCTCGGAATTAAATAAAAATAACAATTTTGTTTTTCCTTTGATGTGTTCCCCGTCGGACGGATTCCTTTTGTTTGTTTTAAGTTTATTTTGTACAAAAGTTTAGGTCTTATTTATCAATTTAGGCACTACGAAGTCTGCTGGGTCAGCTAGTAAACAATAAAAAGTAATTTCTTGCCTTTCAATCAGAAAACACTAAGAATTTTAAGGTAAATAAAAATTCAAGGCTTAATGAGGTAACTCAAGTGATGCTGAGATGATCGAAAGTGGATAAAATAGCGCTGATTTCCGTTTTCTCTTGATATCGTGTGAAATTTAAACTAAATAATCTCACACGATGATATAAACTAAAACATAAGCTCAGCCCACCGCTAGCATTTACATAAGCTTATAAATTTTGATCTGTTTTGTATTATAAACAGTATTATTCCATCATCGTGCATTCATGAATATCAATAATAGTACAACAGTAACTGGGTCAATACAATAATAATAAATACTTCGGACCAATACTATAGCAGTACGATAATATTATATTATTATAATTTCTGTCCGAAATCCAGGATGCTGACGTATTTGCCGATAGTTGGGAAATACTTTTTTCCAAAATAATGTTATTTTTAGCTAAATAATTTTAATAATATTTCTTGTGTTAACGAGTCAAGCGTTTTGGTGCAAACTGTAAGCCTGACTTTTTAATTGAATGGAATAAATAAATAAATAAATAAATAAATTAACAAAGATCTTCAACACTTTTCATGAAACTATTGATTTCAATCTGAAAGTTCTTAAGAATAATATTACGCAGCCACCGTGAAATCTAGAAGTATCCTTAAATAGAAGGCTGAGTACGGTCAAGAATCTACTAAGGATGTGTTATCTACTATTCTAAGAACAATGTGGAATGAAGGAAAAGTAATGCCTATTGTAAATTAGTATTAAGAGACGTCAAAAGGTTTCTCATCATTGAAGTAGAAAAGTCAGAAGCTGCGTTACTTGCTTTTTTTTATTACTTAGATGGGTGGACGAGCTCACAGCCCACCTGGTGTCAAGTGTTTACTGGAGCCCATAGACATCTACAACGTAAATGCGCCACTCAATATAAGTTCCAAGGTCTCAAGTATACTTACAACGGCTACCCTACCCTTCAAACCGAAACGCATTACTGCTTCACGGCAGAATTAGGCAGGGTGGTGGTACCTACCTGCGCGGATTCACAAGAGGTCCTACCTGCTTGCCGTCCTCACCTAGGCAATGAATTACGCAGACAACGCGACATCAGACTCTGTTCAGGAAAAATTACGCAACCCATTGTTAGTACGAGTAAGTAACGTCAGAAAACATCTCGGATAGTAGTTTTCCACCAAGCAGTTTATAGATCTAAACGATGTACCAAAATGCAAGCGGTTCTTAGAGATGAAAAGTAGACGGTAGGGAGATACAATGTCTCGATAGTGTCTAGATAGTGTCTGGTAGACCGGTCAGGTGTCCTTGGGGTGAGCTGCAAGTCTGGTTATAGTTTTGACCGTGGAAAGGTAGGGGACCTTGTCCGGGGGTCTGTAACGGTCGGGGATCAGGCGTTGGGCTAGAGCGCAGAGGTCGTTCAATAGGTGGATTGCACCACCTTCAGACCTGATCTTTACTATCTTTGGCCAGCGAGTCTCTGATACTTCGCCATCCCTTAAGCGCGATTTATACCGCGGGAATTTCAACCTTCAGTCTAAGAAAAATGGGGGTCCAAAAGATTTCAAGGATGGAAATGCCGGAGGATTGTCTTCAAGCCAGTTATAGATTATCACATGCACCAAAAAAAGCTGATATGAAGGCCACGATTACAACAAATCCATAAAGACTTCATATTTTTGTCTGAGCTCTGGATACCATTTTTGATAACGCAAATTACAGCTTTAATTATTTTAAAACAGTATACTGTAATCAGACATATAGATATACAGAGTCTATCGAGAAACTTGTTGTTAAGGGTAAGGTTAATGGTAAGAGATCTCATGGACGAATCCCCATGCGCTGGACTGATCAGGTGAAAGACCTTACTGAAACCCTACTTAACGATTGCGTGCGCCAAGCCTCAGTTCGCAAACTATGGAAAACATCTGTCAATAATAAGCAAGAATTCTAAATGACCACGACTGCTCTGCCAAGAGCAACCGACTATGATGATGATGATGATACTGTAACAAACGCTATTTGGGCAATGACAGAACCAGGTCTCGGAGGCGGTCACCAATGGACCGTGAAAATAGCCAATGATTAAAATATGATAAAGTATGGTACATAGGAAGACATGTGAGCTATAAACATAATTCGACGCTTGAAAGGCAAACGTGACTAAACGACAATGCGTGAACTTTACAGTAGACTAATTTAAAGTTGAAATACCTGAAAAAAAAACTATTTTAAAGAATCTAGCTGTAGGATTGAAATGATTTTAATACATCTAGAAATATATATTTTTTGCGCATCGAATATGGTTATTATTGCCTATCATTTATGTAGGTGTGGGTCTAAATGAAATCACTATTTCTTGGGTTTAACTGTAGTTTTTTTTTTTAATTTCTTATAGAGCACATTAAACACACATCTTACTCATAAAGGCGGCGTCGTGCGAGAGCGAGAGATAGAGCTGCATCCGTCCCTTTCAAACAGCATGCGTTCAGAATCCTATCACTCGTTCAGAAATGTTTTACAATTATTAGAAATGTTAGTAATAATTAAATCCTACATTTATGTACAAAGCCGTTATTGTCGCTTAGTCACGCTTGCCTTTCAAGCGTCGGTTATGTATACTGAACGACCAACGTCTCCGGCTACCTCGAAATAAGCAAATAGAGTAAACAGAACCTAGCTCTGTATATTTAGCTCGACCTCTAGGTGTGACTTCAGAAAATGATTCACGTTTGTATCAGGGCGCGGTTTTATTAATGTGCACTATACACATCACGGCATTAGCGGAGAAGCTTCGTGTTTCTTGACAACAAAACAGACTTCTATGGATACATAAAATATCATATCTGTGCTATCTGTGTTCCTGTCTCATTCCTATTTGACTTCTACACTTTTTAAATTTATAATTCAGTAATACTAATTTGATAATTCGGATGCAGAATCTTTTGGCTGTACTTTCGAGATGAATTAATTTTAAATTAAAGTTTTTACTGATGGTAGAATCTCTTGTGAGTTCGCGCGAGTATGTACCACCACCCTGCCTATTTCTGCTGTGAAGCAGTAATGCGTTTCGGTTTGAAGGGCGGGGCAGCCACACTATTCGCAAATGGAGCTGTGACGGGTAGCCATACAATACAAGATAATTGACAGATGCCTGAATCTCGCTTATGACCTTTTCAACATAAGCGTGCATATATACCTACAAGTTCCGGACAACAACATTTGAACCGTCGGTGGAAGATCTTCCCTTTGTCGTTAAACATCCCACAGAGCAGAGTACTGGAAACCAAAACTATTGCGCTCATCGGCACAAGCATTCAGAATACAGAGTCACATATCAAAGGAGCCGAACTCTTTGGAGAAGAGTCCAGGGAATTTCATGAGTGCTATGACGTGCCCTTAAAATTAGACCTTAAAAGAACACTCAAGTGCAAAAAGCAGTGTTGATTGGTATAGTACAAGGGCATTGTTGATGTTCTTACTACTCACCATCAGATGGGCTATATGTTAGACTGCAATCGCGGACAGTCTTGTGGTTACATATTCGTATGGTTTTGGCTAAGACAGTGCGGATAGCATTTATGCTATCTCCAGTAAACTCTCGAGAAGTACGCGATCTATTTATTGTCAGATAGCGGAAACACAATCGAAAATACTCGACTTGTGAGGAATGTTCTCGATAATCCTAGGAATGTCGTATCGACTATAAAAGCGTTACAGAGATGGCACGCAGTTAGTTAGAATTCTGAGATAAGTTCGCGTACTAAATAGTCACTAAAACCACCACAGCTTAACTAGAGGTCGAGTACTGAATTTCATTTTACAAAACAAGATACGTATTGGCCTTGATAAGCTTATTAGTACTGCTACGCGCTGGGGCTCGGGATAAATAAAATTCCACCAAAGTAAAACTAAAAACTGTATTCAATACTTAGAACAGTTAAAACACTTCACAAACACTTTCAAATTCTCGATTCGCTTCTTTCGCTTCGCTTCAGGTGATCCGTTCGCTATTTCGCTTCGAGTAGTTCCGATTACTGACTGACTGCGTGCCATCACTACAATGCTTTTATAGCCGATACCTCATCCCTAGAATTATCGAGAATATTCCACACATCTCTAGTAGTAGTTTCCGCTATCTGTCAATAGATGGCGTTGTACTTCTAGAGCGTTCTAGGTGCTACTGGATCCATCGATATTCGTTCGACTATTCGGCGATAGATGGCGTTACTCTTATCTGCGTAACAGTACTATAGTAATGTACCATCACAGTTGTACCTTGCTTTCCTCTATTTGTACTTTGACCCTGGGAATAAAGCCGTTTATCAAACATCAGTAACGACACCCTGTACATAATGTATTCGTTTTGTAATCATTCCTCGATTTGCACAAAAGCAATAAAACATGAATTGTGTCGGCAGATAAGGAAGGCGAATCGTAACGTTATTTTTCTTTATTATTTGGAAACCGACCAAATAATATACGTTGGCCTAAATCCAAATATGGGAGCGAAATAAATACCTTCAGTTACAAATATTTATATTCGAAGGAAAGTTGAAATGAACAAAATTAATTTAATGTTACGACTCATCGTGACATGAAGTAGTCTTAAGGCGAATTTCAAAATAGCATATCTACTTTAAACAATAAAAATAAACACCCTTTAATAATGAATTCAACTAACAATTAATATAAGATCAAATATGTGTTTCGGTTTAAAGGGTGGGGCAGCCGCTGTAATTATACTGAGACCTTAGAACTCCTATCTCGAGGTGTGTGGCGGCATTTATGTTATAGATGTCTATCGGCCCCAGTAATCACTTAACAGCAGGTGGGCTGTGAGCTCGTCCACTGACGTCCACCCATCTATGTAATAAAAATGAATAAAGAAGAATATACAAAATTATAGTATCGTAATTGATCCTTCATGCGTGTGCAGTTTTTCATATAAATCGAATGTACTGAAGACGGTATAAGAAAAAGACGTTCAAAAATTCCGTTGTGTACAAGCTAACATAGCTACATTCTTCTTCTTCTTCTTCGGACGCTCTTGTCAGAGTGGTCGTGGTTGCGCTGAAGATGTACAAACAGAAGCATTCGTTAAGTGGCCCATGTTTCTGAGGTTTGCCTTACTGGCGATGCGCTACCAGATCTGGCGGTTCGAAGCGTTTCGAGTACATTGGACAGTGGTAAACTCAGTTGCCTTCTTTATTAGGTCACTCCAGTGGATTGGTGGTTGGTCGCGTGATCTCTTGCCTTCCATCCAACCTTAAGTAAGAGGAGTCGTCATCTTTTACCTAAGCCGATAGCCTTGAGAAGCTATGTCAGCGTAACCCTAACGTGTAGGTGAGCTTTCGGGGCTCAAACCTGGAGGCGTTGTCAACGCTAGCCTTAGCAAGAGCAGTGCTTCGCAGAATCTACCCGGTGGTAGATCGGAAATGACACTGAGAAGATCTGGCGATAAGCAACGTGTTCAATATAATTTTAGGACTACTATTACGCTATTAAATGAAACATAAAACCTGCTTGCATTATAATAATAAATAGAATGTAAAAAACAAGCAAACAAGCAATTTTTTTTTATTACTTAGATGTGTGCACGAGCTCACAGCCCACCTGGTGTTAAGTGGTTACTGGAGCCCATAGACATCTATAACGTAAATGCGCCACACACCTTGAGATATAGTTCTAAGGTCTCAGTATTGTCACAACGGCTACCCCACCCTTCAAACCGAAACGCATTACTGCTTCACGGCAGAAATAGGCGGGGCGGTGGTACCTACCCGCGCGGACTCACGAGAGGTCCTACCACCAGTATACAAAATTAATTAGTAATTTACTAAGCAGGTGATGCGTTTTGTATTAAGAACCAAAACATACAAACAAAAATGAATCTTTATGTGTCATTGACTATGGTCGAATTTCGACATTAGGCCTTATTAGTTCGGAGAAATCTAGGCTCGCTCAGTTAGAAAAACGTACGACAGTTTACCTCTGTCGAGGTGAGAAAGAGCTTGTCAAACTCAAGTCGAGGAAAATTTCAGTAAAAGGTTAGATAAAGTTTTGGTATTTTTGAGATGTCATTGAGCTAGTTACATTATCTTAGATACTTTCACAGTGATCTTAATAGCGACTGCAAGGATTTCTCGAGGTGATAGTTAGTATGTACTCCATTGAATCTGCGTCGAGGAATTTCCATGTTAGCATCTTGGTGAAAAGATGTCTAATCCCGAGAGATCTAATCAAATTCCCTTTTCAGAATTCGATTTCTGAGCTTTTAAGTTCAATAATTGAACTGGCACTAAAGTCTCTTTTGCTGAAATTTAGTATAGATAATTCAGATTAAGATCCATAAAACAGATAATAAAATGTTCTTAATTCAGTATAAATCAAAACATTCAATCTTTAATTACGATCGAGGGAGATTTCCACAGCAATTAACGTCG
Organism: Bombyx mandarina; assembly: GCF_003987935.1. The sequence goes on along the minus strand of NW_021011804.1, from coordinate 3,916 downwards.
TTCGAACAATTATTCCACCGAAAACCATTTAAATGTTTCGTAGGGCAATTAAATCGCGAACTAATGTAGTAGATTGAAACCTACATCCTTCTCTTACGCCACGTCAAGATAAATAATTAATTATTTTATTCATACAATCTTACTTATTCAATTGCCTAATTGATAATATTCATTGAATATAACGTCATGTATTAACAATATATTTAAATAGTAGTGTGAAGTATATTCAGATATAACAGTTTTCTTATTTCGATCCGGTAGTAGATTCATTCGCGAAGCAGGTGCTCTTGAGTTGTTAGGTCTCCTATGGAGGCGCTCGCGCAGCTGTTAGCTTATCCCAACCCTCCTCCTGGCTGAGCCTTTGCTCGCCCACCTGTCCTGGTGAAACTGGAAAGGTCTCCGGGCCGCCAGTAATGTCTCATTAAAAAACAGTTTTCGGCATTTAAATATAACTTTGTAATGAGAAAACATTTTACGTTCAGCCCCTCTGTAATTCGAAATTTTGCTCTCATTAATACGAATCCAAACAAACTTTTCACGTAATTTCTAAAATATCATGAGTTATAGAGATTTTCGAATCAAAATCCCACGCATCCTAAAATACCGTTCCTATTATATTTTTATTCACCTACATCTTTCGTTTTCTTAGAACTTGTGTAAGCCAATACCGTGGTGTAGTCCCAGTGTGTACTAACATTTAAATGTCAAAGATTACATCTAAATTCTTAATGCTAAGCTGTACCACCTATAAAGACGACTTTATCATATAGAAAACAAAGACTGGTATTTATAACGTACTTATTGCTTTTAATACGATGCGAAATGCGTAGGTGTTGGGAAAGTTCTTTTATTTTTTAAATCGACAAAATTACATATATAGTAACCGGCAAACATCGTGAGCAAATGACCTTGACTGCGCAGAACCGAATTTTAGGTCACTTTGGTGGTGAGGGTGAGGCGCGACGGCAGGGGAAATCGTATCGAGCGCGTTATTGGTAGATCAGTCGAACCTTGCGTCCCGCACCGCGTCTTCGTTCCGCTTGCTCCCAAAAGTACGCTTGCGTACAGTGAAAAGTCTATCGTTATTAATCGTTAAGTTATATTTTGTTATAATTGCTTGTTGACTTTGTTGCCATTGCTATTTGTTGAGTGTTTGTTGATTTTTTATAAAAAATACACTATGCCGCGACAAACTGGTGTAGTATTCAAAAGAAAAGGTAGAAAAATTGTGTACGACGTATATNGGGACTCCGGGTAAGAAAAGATCAGGGAAGAAGAAAGTTACCGGAATGGATAGTTTCGTTCAATCTGTAATAAAAAGATGTAATCATAATAACTACATAACAAGCAGCGAAACTCCGTACCGTAGAAAGGCTTCGAAAATTTTAAAGAAGATATACATTTTAATGGCTCGGAATGAAGTTTACGACGAATTATGAAAGAGCTAGGCTTCAGATGGAAAAAAAAACAGAAAATAATCGGAAGCTGGTAATTGGAAAAAGTAACATTCGATTACTATGAATCGAATATCTTCAAAAAATAATTAATTATAGATAAAAAAGAAGATCGAACCGACCGAGTCGTAACCTACACCGATGAGCCCTATGTCGACTTATCACGATGATGGCGACTCGGGTGATGAAAACAGTGATGATGATAATGGTCAAGATTATGATAACGAAAAAAAAATTACAAATACCAGCTTCGCTTTAACTGAACGAAGACCTGGCAACAGCTCTAGTTTTGACTTAATAGAAGGAATATCTATTTTACCCCAAGATTAAATTATTAACCTATATTTTTTGTTGATGTTCTAATAAATATATAAATAAATACATATGTTGATTTTAATAATTTAATTGCATTATGACGCAGAGTAAATAATGTTTTTGTACGTGAGTGTACCATGCGCAAACTTACCCCCACTACGTCAACAAATGCTCAAGAAGTTTGCCGGCTATTATACCTACGACTAGTTTGTAAATGTCACATTATATTTAGGAGGTGACTTTGACGATCCAATTTCAAATTTTGAAATATACAAGGGAAAATGCTGTCTCATTTGAGCAGAACTTAAGATCTTCATCTTCATTAAGTACCAGTAACCTTGGTCATGATTCGCTGTCATTATGCCTAATTGCCTTAAAACATCGTATTCTTGAAACTATTCAAGCGTTGTAGATGAGGTTTGAATTGATTGATGGTATGAGTATAGTGTAGGGTTTTTCAATAAGGACACCTCGAACTTTGACACCTATTAGCGGCCATCTTGGTAAAGCAATAGCTGTCAATCTTGTAATTAATTTGTTGTTCTCAATGATTTGTAATTGTTTCTTGGCTTGGTTTGTTTCTTTTAACTGTGTTTCTATTGTAAGTTCATTTACTATTTTTTTGTAAAATTTGTTTAAGCTGATGGCTGTGTTGCCATTGCTTTCAATCATTAAAAAAAAGCAATAGCTGTCAAATTTGGTAAAAACTCATATTTAGTCATGACATTTCACCATGGAACGCTACACGCTTGTCTGGCTGTATCATCAGTACTTATTGCTTCCAAGATGCGCAAGGAACCGCGCTCGCTGTCAATGGCGACCAATATCGGACGATGTTAACAAAATTGTTGTGGCCTAGGATAGATGGATACTCACTCTGACTGGCGCCATCTAGGCGGGCTTCGGATAGCCTGCCAACCGAGAGGACTGGTGGTCGTGGCGCCGACGACTGCTGGGCCGGCGTCCCGAGGGGGAGGATGATGGGAGATATGTGCTCCGCACTAAACTTTACTTACCCCCCCTTGGCCTATTCATGAGTTCTGTCTCATGCGAGGTTCGGACGTGGGTTGTTGGGCGACAGGAGGTTTTAGTCGGTTCGACTCCGACATGCCCCGCCCTCTATCCCCAGTGGAGGGCGGAAGTCCGGCGATGTCCTCCTGACAAAAAAAAAAGGATAGATGGATAGATAAAACGTGTGGTTCCAACAGGACGGTGCCATTTGCCATACGTGCGTGATGGCGACATCACTTAGACACTGAGATCGTATGACTTAACACTTATATTTGCATTCATAATGTCATCGAATACCCTTTCAAATAAAACAAAAATGGTGGTAATATCACTTAAACAGATTTATTTATTTTATTTTTAAGTTCGAGCGCTTTTAATGAAAAACCCTTTACTATTATAAAAACCTTCCTTAGAGTTCCAACCACAAAGTGCATAAAGTTTCATCACAATCAGATCAATGTTTCAAGAGCCCATAAGGATAAATATTTGGCCTTAATAAAATATCTATACATATACATATATAGTGTAAAAGAAACCATATTCCCTTACGTTAGCATTCTACAATGCTAACGGACTCGCGCGGCAACGCGATCAAATTTACGAATTCCTCCGCGACAATCTTGTAGATATTCTGCTAGTGCAGGAGACCTGCCTGAAGACCTCGCGTCGCGACCCGAAAGTCGCGAATTACGTCATGGTTAGGAATGACAGACTCACCGCCTCCAAAGGCGGGACTGCCATTTACTATAGGCGGGCCCTGCACGTTGTCCCTCTCGATACTCCCTCGCTCTCACATATCGAGGCGTCAGTGTGCCGCATCTCGCTGACGGGACACCAACCGATCGTCATCGCATCCGTTTATCTCCCCCCCGACAAGCCCCTCCTGAGCAGTGACATCGAGTCACTATTCGGCATGGGAGACTCTGTCATCCTGGCAGGCGATCTAAATTGCCACCACACTAGGTGGAACTGCCACCGTTCAAACATAAATGGTAGGCGTCTCGACGCGTTTATAGACGACCTTACCTTCGAAGTAGTCGGTCCCCCAACTCCAACATGTTATCCGTATAACATCGCGCTCCGTCCGAGCACTATAGACCTGGCACTGCTGAGGAACGTAACTCTGCGCTTGCGTT
>NW_021011803.1:0-13166 GCF_003987935.1 Bombyx mandarina | reverse complement strand
ACCACGAACACAGAAACAACAAAAGGAAACAAAACAAATAAAAACTTCCAGAAAGAGCACTTAGTCGGCAGATGTACCACAAACACAGGCCGCGCGAACAATGGCCGGGCTAACAAAAGCCGGGCGAACAAAGACCGGGCGATCGAGTGGACGATGAGCACGTCCGCACGTGACGGGTGCCTCTATCGGAATGAAATTTTCATAGTGTAGACGCGACGTGAGTAAGCATTTAACGGAATCTGTGAACGTGATTTTCACTCGCTTAAAAACGTCGGATTAATTTCCAACACCTATGACCCATAGCAGTACTTTAATTTATATCAAGTTTTTTTCTTCTTTCAAATTACAATAAGTAATTTAATTCTGTCTACATTGAATATGTTGAAGTCTCAATCGTATTGTAAGACGCACGGAATCTATTCTATTAACAATACAGTTTATAGTTTGAAATTGTTCAAAAAAAGCACCTTTCAGTAAATAAGAAGCCCATACAATTGGTATTTATTTCAAATATAGTTTTCTTTGATTCGTGACACACAGACTGACTGAGTATTTCGCCAAGTCATGAAGAGCTCATGCAGGTGCACGCAATTCCAAACTTTATTGTGCTTGTTCATTAAGATAAAGTTACTGAATGTTCTAATTTATATGTCCCTGAAAATAAACGTGATATTTTGAGAAAGTGCAATACGTATACAGATTTTACTCTTACAAAACATCTATTCCTGCTAAAAGATCGTTTTGTGGCCATATCAAATAAAAGGCCCAATATAGGTACCTATGTAGGTCGCAATCCCAATTTTTCAGTCATAAGTGGGTAAGTGCAGTGTGCTCACGAGTGCTTATATTTAAATAATGGTACTGGCAAGCTGGTCCTGACTTTATTAAACAATAAATAATTAATCAACTCCGAATCTCAATCAGATAACTTAATTTTTAAAGTGTATTAGAATACGGTAGTCCAATACGGTCCTCTAACACCATAGCACCATAGATTATACACTTTGATTAACACTATTGAGCGTGTGCAATATCGTTAATAAATAAACTAAATAGGAGTGGAGATAAGTTTTAAGGATCATTGTGTACAAATTCAGCACATTTGTCTTGCTTAATCGTGTGCACATTGCTGATGTTGCAAGCCAGATTGTGTATTTTTTTTACTTGTTGTTATTTTTATGTATCTTGTTAGCTTCTGATGTGTATTGTGAGCGCATTAAAAGAAAAAAATTAAACAAAAAAATAAACATTTTACAAAAATAAATGTTTCTGAGTCGAATGCTTATTTCCATAATAAGAGTATCACCGCATTTATCGTAATAATATTAATGCTTCACAAATTAAAAGTGTTTTTTTTTTCATTTTACACAGTGAAGTTGTAAATTGGATTGTTTGAATTTATTTTACTATTATACAATTTCCACTTGAAATTTCTTCTCATTTGTTCTTGTAAATATCTTCCTTCATTAATAAGTTTCTAAGCGAATTTAATATGGTTATGGTAATCTGAAGTAGATTAGACAAATCTATTTATACACGAATAGAACGTATGTTTCACAATTAATCGTTTTACTGCGAATAGCACGTCGCGAATTCGCGATATCGTTTATCAGATAATATTGGCGAAATAAATCCTGGTTCATCATTTGTCAGCACTATTTCGTTGACAATCCTAATGAAGAAATGCTAAGTTTTTTTTTTTATAGCACTTAGCACTTTTTTTAATACTTGCTGGTATCTTCGCAGAGCTAGTTCAGCTTTTCCGGGTTGGTAGGCACCGTAGAGCTCACGGCGCTCACCCTCGGAGCAATTGACTAACACTAGCCCTAGTAAGAGCAGTGCTTCGCTGAATCTACCACTGGATTGGAATCGCGACCCACTGACCCCACCCTACTCGGCGTAGTGCAGGACGCCCTCAGACTCAGTGGAGTGACGTTCTATGCAGGTTGGCTGGCAAGAACTGGATGAGAAAAGCCCAGGATCGTGCTCAGTGGCGCGTGATTGAAGATGGCTATGTCAACCAGTGAACTGCTATAGGCTTGTGATGATGATGATAATGAATCTACTTATGTTATAGAATCTTTTACACCAGTGATCATTAATTTCATGACGTTCGCTTAATTTGGAAATTTGCAGAGCTATTCCCGACCATGACAATGCAGTATCTTTGGTCTAATATAGTAATACAGGAAAATAACAGGAACAGCGGATTAAATACAATAAAAAATTATACTTATTTAATGTTTAGGTTTTAAACTATATTTGCTTATTGCACATATGGGTGATATATTGGTTTTATTGAAGGTTTAAAAAAATTGATAGCATTTGAATTTTTCCTGTGAAATACACAATACTTGACAAAGTTTCACAAAATACCATCAAGATGAAGGAATAACATCGTGTAATAAAACTTAAGGCGGCAAAAACTCATATTTGCGTACTTACTAGTGCTAGGGCGTATTGTAAGTCCTCCCTGGGCAACCCTGTCCATTTCTGTCGTGAAGCAGTAACTTTATATTCCGCATTAAAAGGCCGTCATGAGATCCGGTAATTATTTAAACCGGGTAAATGGGTGGGCTCTTGCACTATTCTATGCAATAAAGTCCATAAATTGTTACAATTTCCGGTCGGTTCTTTAATGTATGAAAAATTAGGTTAAATGCTCAAGTATGTAGGTATCCTGATAACTTATCGTTAGTTCGCCAGCTATTTCAGCTGCGAATGAGGTCATATATATTATAAATTATGTAACAAAGTTCCGTTCGATCGAGTTAAGCAAGGTTTCAGGAAAAGTCACTAGACTTATTACTATTAGGGTTACTTGAGACCTCCACTGCTCCACTGATTAACGCCATGTCTATTTCTATTTCTGTCTATTTCTTGTATTTCTGCTACAAAGCAAGAATAGGTTGAAAGCGGAGCGCCGCTGTGGTTCTATGGAACTGAGATTTTTTTTTTATTGCTTAGATGTTTGGACATACATACATACATAAAACAATGAACATTTTATTTTATGGAGAGAGAATTGACATTAAGTCAAGGTGACAAGTAAAAGAATAAAACAGAGTTGTGTATAAAAACTATAAAGAAGGTTTGATTCAACAAACTCTTCCTCACAGCTCTGTGCCTACTTTCAATGTAACCCGAGGGGGCTTCTTAATTCGGTATAACGAGGTCCTGGTAAACCCTTGGTAAAGATGTCAGCCTCCATTTTTGCCGTCTCCAAATACTTAATATCGATATTTCCATTTCTCACATGTTCTCGAAGGAAATAAATTCGAATATCGATATGTTGGTTTTGTTGCTCACGATGTTATTCTTACTAATTTCAATTGCGGCTTTGTTATCGCTTTAATCTCCTTTTTAATAGCTTCTCGCAAATCCTCGTCAGTGACGCTTGGATTTTCGAAATCACACAACAAGGTATGGTGTTCATTTGTTATTTGATTTACTGATTCTTGAAAACCACCGGAAGTATCAGGTTGCGAATCAAGGTCGTAATCTTTTAAATAATTTGATACTCTTCTTTGTCTTTGAGATCTAGTGTTACCTTGTGAACTCCTTTTATCCTGGTCTATATCTCTATCCTCTACCCTTTCAACTTCGTCTCCATTACTCTGAGAAGTAGTTGCAGGATTTTTTTCAGATTGGGCAAGCATGGTAGGAGGTGGTACCTTTTTATTTTTATTTGATGTAGATGGTTTCATTTCGATATCTACTATGACACTAATTGATAAAAGCGAACTGATCAGAGGCGTAAGCCTGCGAAAATTCGGAAAAATTGCCAATTGCGAAACATGTATAACAGGTAAGATGAATCAGTTGCCATACACATCCATAGAAGGATCACAATCGATTGAACCACTGGAAATAATCCATAGTGATGTGTGCGGACCAATGAGGACGGAAACTATTGCAGGATTCAAATATTTCGTAACCTTTATCGACGGTTTTTCAAAATATTGCTGCGTGTATTTTCTTAAGACACAAAGATGAAGTTTTTGAAAAATTCAAAGAATTCAAAAATAAGGTGCCAGCCTCCATCGGTTCCGGTCAGTTGCCTGGTGTAGTGCAGCGTTAAGTGGTCCGCTGGTTTGCTCGGAGATCTGGTCGGACCAACGTTTGGGGCTCCGGCCTCTAGGACGTTTTCCTTCTACTTTTCCAGTGACCATCAGACGTTCCAAGCTGTCTACACCTCTGCCGGATACGTAGTCCCATAATTCATTTTTCACGAGGACAGCTTGCGCCTGTAAACACCATGTGTCGTAGTTGTTTTTCGTCAGACTTTCTATACGGTATGCGGAACTTACCATAATGATTACATCATTTACTTGCATATCGCTATAACCACGCTCTGCTACCAATTGTTGTGGATTTTAAAATAAACGATATTTAAAGTAACACAATGAACATTTTATTTTATGGAGAGAGAATGACATTAAGTCAAGGTGACAAGTAAAAGAATAAAACAGAGTTGTGTGATGATTCATCCGACCGATGTCGATTTGGCGCTCGTGCGCTCGAAGATATATAACCTATCTTCGCGGCAAAACTCCTTGCGCATTGAGGGCACGTAAGCACGCCGTTCATAAAAACTATAAAGAAGGTTTGATTCAACAATATATGCTGTGAATTTTCTTAAAAAATGCGAAGAAAGTTTTCCGCCGCCTATTACAATACATAAAGTGTAATATTTCCTATCCAAAGGAGACGGAAAATCGTTGGCCAAAAATGTAATAACTTGGAATATAGTCTAAAAAATTTGTCATATTTTTTATATAAGAATATAAAAAATCACCTCAATCCTTTTACTGGGACCGGGGAAAAATGAGAAAGTTACTTTTTGTCGGTTTAGCGGTATGATCGATTTAATTAATCGATTACAATATTATAAAAAGAAAAACATTGCACTAGGGAATGAATGCAAAGTAATTAAATGAGCGATTTATACTTGTTATACATAAGTGCGGTATACGGCTAATTTAATTGCGACTATATACATAAATAAAGAAAAAGTCTATTATTACTTAACAAAGTAATATGATTATCGATTTCAAATCGATCAATTGTATTTTTAATACTATATAGGTCAATGATTTTTAATGACAGCTTTGACAATAAGCTGACATGACGCTTGTTCTTAGATTATACAATGAATTTGGCGCTTGTTGGTTTTTTCTGCTCTACTCGTTTTTTTATTTTCGACGCGTTTTGAGTGTGTATCTATTTGGCAATTTTTATTTATTTTCAACGATCACTACTTTCTTATTACGGATTCTAACCCTGTCTACCTTGTACGACAATTGCTTTTACATTGGACACAGAAGATGCTCACACGTTTGACTTGAAATTGTTGATTTGGATACTGTTGAAATTATGGATCGCTGTGTGAATTATTGGATAGCAATTAATCATAGCAATTCCATAGGCCGTCGACCCTTGGACAGTGTTACAGTATTATATGGTTGAATTATATTATATGGTTGGACCCTTGGGGACAGTAGGTATTATATGGTACGAGGGCGGCACTAAAAATTTCGGGAATTAACGAAGTGACACAACATTACTATTTAAAAATGTATTTATTGCTTTTCGAAGTATTCTCCGCGAAATTTTACACATTTTTCCATACGATGGAACCAATCATTGAAGCAACCATTCCAATCGGAAGTTGGGGTCTCCAAAATGGCCGTTTTGTAGGCGTCCACAGCTTCTTCAGATGATGAAAATCTCTGTCCACGCAATTTATTCTTTATTTTAGGGAAAGTATAGAAATCATTAGGGCTTAGGTCGGGGCTGTACGGCGGATGGTCTAATAATTATATGTTTTCTTGCTCTAAAAACTCTTTTGTTCTGTGCGCGGTGTGAGAACTCGCATTGACGTGATGGAGGATGATGCGGCGGTTGCAGTTCTCTTTACGGAGTTCAGAAACGACCTGTGGCAAACAAATGCTAGCATACCATTCTGCATTAACCGTTCTTTGTCCCTCAAGAGGAATAGTCGTAACATGGTCGGTTTTGGAGACAAACGTGGCCACCATTTTTTTTGCAACACTCCGTGAACGAACAATTTTTGTTGGCTTTAACTCATTTTCGAACACCCAAACTCGTGACTGGTTTTTTGTTTCGGGTTCGTACGCGTATATCCAGGATTCGTCACCTGATACAATGTTGTATACAGCATTTGAGGATCCTGCGTGGAATCTTTCGAGAGTTCTGACGCACCAAGTAACGCGAGCCGCTTTTTGCTCTTCACAGAGCGAATGCGGTATCCATCGGGAAAACAACTTTTTTACACCTAATTGTTCATGCAAGATTATTTGTATTTGACTCATGCCAATGTCTAAAGTTGCCTGAATTTCGCGGTATGTCACATGTCGATCTTCCTCAATCAGCTTACGCACAGCATCAACGTTTTCTTGGGTGACTGCAGTTTTTGGACGACCTTGACGGGGATCATCACTGAGCTTGACACGTCCACGTTGAAACTCAGCAAACCAGCGATAAATTGTGGTTTTGGATGGGGCTTCATCACCAAATGCAGAAATCATCCGGTCAACACACTGTTTTTGTGTTAAACCACTTCGAAAGTCATAATAAATCATCGCTCTTGAATTTTCTCGAGTCAATTCCATTTTCTCAACGACTAAACAAGTTTGACAAAACCTCGTGACAAGACCGAGAATATTTTTTTAAATAAATAAATGGTATTCGATTTTTAAAACCAAGGAGTTTTCAATTAAAAAGATTTTAATATGACAGGAACAGTGGAAATATTCCATTCCCGATACTTTTAGTGCAGCCTAGTACTTTAGCTGGGCTAGGTACATACCAAGATAATATTGTTCTCCCTGCACTCTTCCTGAACGACATTTTAATAATAAGTGAAGGTGAATGCACTAGGTAGACAATATGTTGTGTTTTATTTTTTTCGACGCCTTTTAGGTAAATCCATATCTGATATCATTGATATTCATTCATAATAAGACATTTAAAAGATTATCCAATGGATATAATAAACTTTACTTATGCTTAAATAAGTTATTATTCAGCATTATAGAGATTGTAACATAACCTGACTTTTACTAAATCTTTATTATCTTTGCTCTCAGATTGAGAAAACTTTTAGAATTTTCAGCAAGGTACTTTTAAATCTGAATCTATTAATTCATACTAGTTTCATCACGTTACATTCGGGACCAAAAATATATTATGTAATCGTTTCAGTCTCCTTTCTGTCTTTCAGTGCAGATACGTCCACAGCTTATATGCTTCTCCAAAACCTCGTCAAAACGACATTCAGTGTAAAATTTTACAAAGACTAGTGGTCCCGCAGTAGTCGAAATTCGACTATAATTAATTGAAATTATAAGTTTGAACATTATTATGGTTCTGTTGTCAAAGACTATTTATTATACTTATATAGTAACAGATTTCACCAAGACTACACTTTAGACAAATATAAAAAAAAAACAAAAAATTTTTAATCTATTCTCAATTTGACCTTATGCAATAAGAAAAGTTTGACAATAAACAAATAGTATGCATGCGTATGTGTGTCAAATACATGGTAAACATTACATACATGTTTTCTTTATTGATTTAATGTACCTTTTATGCATAATTAAAAAAAAAATTAGCATTGTGCACTTCTTTTCTATATTCTCTATAAGTGTGAGAAATTTCATACTCCTCCGTCCGCGCAATTTTCGTAAAAAGGGGTACAAAGTTTTTGCTTCACGTATTAATATATAGATAAATTTGATAAGATAGTTATCATGAATTTATACTGAAATATGATAGTTTTCAGTTGCCATTTGATTTGATTCATCATCTTTTTTGCTAAAAACATTAAATAAAGCCGCTGATCAATAAATACATATCAGTGACACAACAATTAATAATAATACCACTGGTACCACCACATTGGTACCACCACATTGGTACCACCACCCTGTCTATTTCTGCCTTGAAGCAGTAATACGTTTCGGTTTGAAGGGTGGGGCAGCCGTTGTAACTATACTTGAGACCTTAGAACTTATATCTCAAGGTGGATGGCGTATTTACGTTGCAGATGTCTATGGGCTCCAGTAACCACTTAAAACCAGGTGGGCTGTGAGGTCGTCCATCCATTTAAGCAATAAAAAAAAATAGTGTGTAATAAATTTCATATCTACAGATAAATACTGATCAATATAACTTACTTATCGTAACAAGCTACATTCTATTTACGTTTCAACTAAGCCGGCGTAACCATGTCTTTCTTGGGTAAAAAATACATATTAGATAGAGAAGAAAACTTCGATGGGTTCCTTAAGTTTATCAGTGAGTTTTTTTAACATTTTTTCAGTATCGTTTCGTTAGCTAGAAGGTGTCAGGTTCAATAGAGATAATAACTAGGACTCTAACGTACCTTGAGACATAAGTTCGAAGTCTCAAATAGTACTCTTCAAAACTGGAAATCACGACTACTTCACGACACTGACGTGATACATCCCGTGATACAACACGCCATGCCCACTGAGTTTCTCGCCGGATCTTCTCAGTTGGTCGCGTTTCCGTTCCGGTGGTAGATTCTGTGAAGCACGGCTCTTGTTAGGGTTCGTGTTAGCAAAATCGTCAGGTTTGAGCCTCACATGGTCTCTATAGACCATCAGCTTAGGTAGAAAAAAAAAGTTAATCCTTCTTCTTTAACTACGTCTTTAGAAAAACAGACACGTATCTGGATTTGAGTAGAGCATAGTCTCATTGAGAGTAATATCATCGAGCGTAGTTAAGGCAACACAGAACTTCAGTCCCCTATTTGTTTTTGCGGTGGTTAGTCTAAGAGAATATTATGTGAAGAAAAACGACAATGTGTAGACGTTCCATCGTATTATGTATTGCTCAGTAGACTCATGGTCATGTACTTGTATGTATCTTGAAAAGGTTGTTAGCTCGACTTAGATTTTTGCCATATCTCTTCTATGACATGATAGCTAGCGCTAGAAAAAAGTAAAAAATAATAATTCAAATGCTATATGGCACTATTCCTATGTCCAGCAGTGGGCAGATAAAGGCTGATGATGATGATGATGATGATGACTATTCATGTAACCATTAACTTTCTGATAATATGATATTATTTCGTTGATACGATGATAATAGATTAAATGTAATTTGTACTGAATTAGGACAGAAAATCTTGTCGATTGATATCACTAATCTAATCGTAATTCCGAGTTGCCAACGAGTCTTACTAATGTTGCCAACGATCCAACTCCTTTCCACACATGTCTAAGCAATTTGAAAAATAGTCTACCCATAGTTAAAAGAATCCCTCGAGGGGCTGGAATAACCGTTGCCACACATTTGTCACAATTAATCCAGATATGTTACGTAAGCAACTCTACTCAAGACTGGCAGAACTTATTTTTATTTTCATACAGCACACACACACAATAAAAACTGATGAACCGAATCTATCCTTGATTCAAAAGATTAAGAATAGATGTGCTGTAAGCTTCTCGCCTTTTGCCGCACCTCAAATCAAACATGATGCCCCTCGTAATCGCAACAAAATCATCGAAAACAAAATCTGTGACGAGATCTAAAAGGTGCCGCTCGCCTTTTGTTCTCCAACGACGTGCTATCACCAGATACCCCTGACACCCTTCAGGCCTTACGGATAAAACATTCTCCAGCTCCAATAAGCACATATTTTCTCAACCCACCCAGCAAGCCAAGTATTCCTTCCTTCAAATCCAAAACAAAAATGTTATGGATTTTTTCTTATAAAAAATGTTATGGATTTTATCTTTTAAACCAGGTTGGCTGCAGGTTTGGATGGAATCTCACCCCAACATTTGAAAGACTTAACATTGCATTCTCTGGGTGATGCAGGGGAGCAACTTGTAAATTCGATCACAAATTAATCAACTTTATGTATTCCGGTAATGTCGATCCAGAAATTGTTCCCATTCTTTTCGGTGCGAACCTCATTGCCCTCACAAAAAAAGACGGATTTTTTTTTCCAGTTTCTCTAAATTCACAGAAGAGCTGGGACGACATAAACTGCAAATTGACATATGACAATATTTTGAGCCGTGAGTCAATACAGCTTCATCAAATACAGGACCATTTTTTGAGCCTGACACGCTCCGAATCGCTACCTGTCTACGGCTTAGGGTTCCGGTCTGCGCTCCTCATAAATGTCTCTGTGGCAGTGATGTCGACAAGCTAGGACATCACGGACTGTCATGCCAAAAAAGTGCAGGCCGCTTCTCGAGACATGCCGCACTTAATGATATCATACGTCGGTCCCTTGCCTCCGTCAACGTGCCAAGTCTACTTGAGCCGACTGGTATTGCAAGAGACGAACGACAAGAGACCGGACGGTATGGGTTTGATTCCATGGAAGATGGGTCGGGTGCTGGTATGGGATGCAACCTGTTCAGATACGCCCCTTCCCATCTACATGGAACTAACAATAGAGCTAGTGCGGCTTGTGAAGCGGCTGAAAAAGCCAAAACTTGCAAATACAAGGGTCTAGGCTCGGAAAATGTTTTGTCCCATTCGGTGTCGAGACCCTTGGTCCGTGGGTACTAGCGCTATAAGGCTTTTTGAGGAAATAGCAAAAAGGTTAGTCGATATCACAGGAGACCGAAGAGCTAGCAGCTACCTTGGACAAAGAATTAGTCTAGCTATTCAAAGGGGGAACGCTGCCAGTATCTTCGGAACCTTGCCTAAAGGGACTCCTTTTAATAAGATATTTTAATTATTAAATTATTATTATTATTTATTATTTAATTTATAAATTTGACGGCGTTAACGATATTTATGTTATATAGCACGTGCAATAGAGTGACTCACACAAGCCAGGCGCGCCGGCCGTGTCGTTCCACTCGTAAACAACAGCTGCAACAGAAGTGACTCATAAGCCAGCTGCGCCGGCTAGTATAAAAAGGCGGAACGTGCCTTGAAATGAACATTCGTTGGACTGCGCTTGCCTGGTGCACTTACTATATCCTTGTTACGTTGTGTGATTCAGTGACTGTTGTACNGCCTTGAAATGAACATTCGTTGGACTGCGCTTGCCTGGTGCACTTACTATATCCTTGTTACGTTGTGTGATTCAGTGACTGTTGTACGTACTGGTTAAAGTTGGACAAGTGTTAAAGTGAATTGTTAAGATAACATATTGTTGATTAAATCAGGAACCAAAAAGTGACATCGTTTTACTTGGTGTTCAACAAGATAATGTCTACCCGCAAGCTTACAAATTTATATGTCTGCGGCGCGCCAGGGATGGCTAAGCGGTAGTTTCCGTCATCACTCGTATTTGGTTGAACTCAGTTTATAAAAAGTCAACAAAACCTTTTGAATAATAATTATTGAAACTCAACACACACGACTTACACAATGACAGGGTAAACCGACAGTTTCGTTCCACATACCGACAGACCGACTGACTGACTACCAGAGACTCACTGACTGAGACGGACGGACCGTCCGATACGGACTGAATGACTGTCTGACACGGAATGCCACGACTCTGTCCACGTACCGCCATTTTATACTGTGGCGTTACGGAGTCTACCCTACCACCTACCATAATGGTGTAATTTCCTCAACAATTTATTATGTTCAACACAATCAAAAGCTATAGATAAGTCGCAGAATACCCCAAGGGCATTAGGCGATTCCGCCCAAGCCTGAAAAATATTTTTAATAAGATCTACACCTGCATTTATAGTCGAACGACCTCTCTCTTCGCCTTTCGACGAAACCATCGATGGTGGATTGACGGTAATCTGATAAGTTTACTATGCGACAACTTAAATTTGACGATAAATTTACAAATGTTAAATTTAAATTCCATTACGTCTTCTGTTCTCTGTGTTACATTGCATGCAGTAATAATGTTAATAACACAATACCTTTATATATAAATACCATTTTCATTTCTTCAGGAATGTTTCGAATAGTTTCTATATTAAATTTCAAAATAAAGCAATAGATATTGAGCAGTTCTAGGTTTTAGTTCAATACAACGGTAGCCACTTAAGCTTACTCGTGAATTTAGCAATGATATATTTATAATTCTTTATGCCATTTGATATTCCTATTTATTAATTTATCTATTAGCACATTAAATGCTTTATGCATTTACGAATGTAGAAAAAATAGTAGCTAATATTATTGAAAAAACATTTGGGGCAACTGAAGAAATACGAATGTTACACCTCAGTAAAATTTACATTTTCCAGATAAAAACCACGTACACAGTTGATGGCAACACCGTAACTCATGTTATAGAGAATCCCAATGGCACAGCACATTCAAAAGGGAATACGGTGACACCGAACTAAAAGTAGTAAGTATAGTTTTATCAACTCTACAATATGCGATTCTCATCCAGCCTGACCGTAAATACCTTTAAAAAACCAATAGTACTACATTTGAATTTAGAACTTGTAATTTTCTTATGAATATTCGTTGTCTTTTCCTATTTCCATGATAATCTATGACAGATATTATTGTAAAATTAAAACTGAATTTGATTGATGAAGAGAACCGAATTGCTGAAATACTTCAATGAAATATTTTCCGGAAGCAAAAGACTTTACACAAGTATATGAAAATGTGACTTAGAACTATGTATGTATCTCGTGTATTTTACAAAATAAATTGATTCCGATAGAGGCACCCGTCACGTGCGGACGTGCTCATCGACCACTCGTTCGCCCGGTCTTTGTTCGCCCGGCTTTTGTTAGCCCGGCCATTGTTCGCGCGGCCTGTGATCGTGATACATCTGCCGACCAAGTGTTTTTCCTGGAAGCTTTTATTTGTTTCGTTTTAGTTATTTTTGTGTTCGTGGTACATTTGCCGACAAAGTGGTTTCCTGCAAGTATTTATTTGTATTTGTTTTTGTTTTTTTGTTTATTTTGCTTTTTGCTTTTCCTGTAGTAATCGTGCCGCATGCCACCTGTGTTCAATAGAACCGCTCAGGTCCGAGAAGTTGGGGCCTCGCCGCAAGGCGAGTGTTTTCTAAGACCCAGGGTAGCCCCACCTGGGCACGTAGACATCATGGACGCTGTATTTGCGGAATTTCTCCGGCTTCGCTACCCACAGCTCACGTTCGCGAGTTTCAGGCCTTCAAGGCCGATCACACGCGAGCCCAGTAG
>NW_021011801.1:0-12326 GCF_003987935.1 Bombyx mandarina | reverse complement strand
CTGAGACGGACGGAATCACTGTCTGACACGAATGCCACGACTCTGTCCACGTACCGCCATTTTATACTGTGGCGTTACGGAGTCTACCCTTCATTTTGTGATATTTATCAAAACAACATTTCATCATTTAAAATAATAATCAAAACCACCGTCTTAATATTACTAAAAGTCGTTATCCACGACATATATATATATATATAGATATATATAAATGATATATAGATATATATATATATATATATATTTATCCCCCAAACAATTAGACGTCCTCTGAAGAAAAAAATGCATTTAAACTGGCATCCACCTGCTTTTGGCGTCCGCATACTGGACGCCACTTTGATAGCCAGTGGGGTTTACGTCCCATTGGTCCTGGCTAGCCGTAGGACAAATATCGATAGAAGCCAAATTATTTCATAAATGGCTGCAATAATATATTAAACAGTTCGCGACGAAATCGTAACGCAGGTGTGGCACTGCTGTCGCGCGTATATTGACAGCCGCATATCTCGGGGAGTTCCCGACCATGGATCCGCGTATTTGGCGTCCACAACTGCGACGTTGCCAGCTCGTTTGCAACATTGGATCACATTTATCACACGATATTTAATAAAAACAATATATTCGCCGTAGGTGGTGTACGCGTTGCGTATTATTAGGAGCCCGATTTATTTAAACTTTTAAAAAGTCAGTGAAAGTTACGAAAAAAAATACGTGTAGTTATTGGAACGTATGTGGATAGAAGATGAATTCCCGAAGACTTCGGAGTAGAAAAATAATATCATTAGTCGAAGAAAATCTTTCGACTAAGGGTTTTACTACAGGTAAGTTTTATTTTCTGTATTTAAGTACATGAGTCAGTATAAGTAGGTATATGTTGACAAGTCACGAACGTCGTCAGTAAACGTCGTGTTACAGAACTTCAATTCGAACTCTGCCGCTATTGTGTCGATATCTACTTATACCTAATAAAATATTGTATTACATTTCTCTTACAAAATGGTAATTTTTGCTGATATAGACAGGTTTTTAGACAAAAAATACTTAAAATATTTTATAAAAAACGACTTAAAGTGGCCGTGGCCTTCGACTCATTTCATATTGCGAGATAAGTGTTTAAATTGTGGAGTGTATTCAAGTTCTTCAGAAAATCCTATACATATGATTGTGGACATGAACAACAATTTGAACGTTATTTGGTGGCTACAGAATAGCGTGTTTTTTCTGTCATATGTGTAACTATTTATTATACGATCACTACCCAGCTGATGAGTGTATAATATGTGCTAAATTAAACAATTAAATTATTAAGGGTTTGTGCCTATATTTACATTATTAAAGTAACTACATTAAAATGTAATAACTGCCGGTTAAGACTAACAACCTACTATAAATCCATCGGGATAAAAATAGTTTACCTACCTACTCGTAGATATATTAAATTATGATGTAAGCTACTGCCGTACAAAATTTCATTCAAATTCCTTCAGTTTTTGTCCAGAATTAACTAACATAAAAACAGTCACAAATATAGATATATATTATATAGAGATAAAAAAAAAGTAAATAAATGCTATCCTACCTATGTTATATTACTATTTCGCGGATCCATATAGCTAATTTGAGGTCCGTATATACAGCTGTATGGCGTCCATACCTACCACTCCTGCAGTCCCAATAAGGTACTAGTTGCCAACCGCGACATCATCCACGTTGCCTTCGCTTACGAATACCTACTTAAGCTAAAGTAACAAAAGAAGCAGAAGATAAATAACATAAAGCTATAGTCAAATATACATTTATGCTTAAAACATTTTTATAATTTACTAAGCACTTGAAATTACAAAATAAAAAAATTTGATCCAACCAGGATTCGAACCCGAGAACCTTGGCATAGCACGCCGGGTACGTTGAGCCACTCTTTACTTTAGCTTCTCAGTTACTTTAGCTTAAGTATTCGTAAACAAAAACAATGCGGACGTTGTCGCAGTTTGCAATTAGTACCTTGTTAAGACTACGGGAGTAGTAGGTAAATAAAAGTTCGAGATCAGTTGTATGGACTGTGTATACGGACGTCAAATCAGACATTTTTCACCTTGTAATTTTAAGTGTTTAGTAACAAAGCTAATTATAGGTTCTCACTTACACTTAGGTAACAATAATGTTATTTTAACTTTTATTTTTATTTTTTATTATTGCTTAGATGGGTGGACGAGCTCACAGCCCACCTGGTGTTAAGTGGTTACTGGAGCCCATAGACATCCACAACGTTAATGCGCCACCCACCTTGAGATACAAATTGTAAGGCCTCAAGTATAGTTACAACGGCTGCCTCACTCACCCTTCAAACCGAAACGCATTACTGCTTCACGGCAGAAATAGGCAGGGTGGTGGTACCCACCCGCGCGGACTCACAAGAGGTCCTACCACCAGTAATTACGCAAATTATAATTTTGCGGGTTTCATTTTTATTGCACGATGTTATTCCTTCACCGTGGAAGTCAATCGTGAACATTAGTTGAGTACGTATTTCATTAGAAAAATTGGTACCCGCCTGCGGGATTCGAACACCGGTGCATCGCTTCAACACGAATGCACCGGACGTCTTATCCGTTAGGCCACGACGACTATCTGTTTACTATAAAGCACTTCTACGCACTACTATCTACGCACGCCTTTACTCTACTATTGAATATAGGTATTAAAATGTTCAGTTGTAAAAGTAAACCATTCATGAAGTAGGTATCATTACAGTTTGACTTCAGATTTTTTATTTTATGTAGGAGTATTTTATTCATAAAAGTTAGTTTTTCACACAGAAAATGTGATAACCTGATTTACTTAATGAATCATTAAATTGCTTTTTTTTAGCTCAAAAAAGGAAAAATGGTACCGGGAATATGAAGGGAGGACGTAAAAAGAATACAAGCCAAGTTAATACAAAGTCTGTTCAAGCAATGGATCACGAGATAAATGAAGAAGATACTACATTGATAACAAGTACCCCAGTCAGTGCTCATGCTTCCGTGCCTTCAACTTCCACTGATAACTCATTGATTTTTGCAAATATTACTAATATCTCAGACTGCAATACGTCCGTTTTAAATAAGAACCCAGATTACACTGTTGATCCTTCCATTTCTACAAATATTTCTCATGTCTCGTACTACGCGTCTCTTTTACCTAATAACCAAGAAAATTTTAACCCTTGCATTTCTTCAAATGTAAGCCATATATCAGACTTTAATGAATTTATTTCTACTAAGAAACTAGAAAGTGTGCCCCTTAGTGAAAACGATGATAATAATTATTCTCAATCCATGGATAAAAGAAAGAGTACGTCTTATTTCAATGTGTCTCTCAATGACTTGCCTGATTCTCAGATGCATAGTTTTTGCAAATTATCTGATATATTAAATGTTTCTGATATGTTAAAATTTTCGCCCTTAAAAAATAAATCCACTTCCTTTGAGAATAATTTTCTTCTTAATTCTAGAAACGAAATCTCAGATATACGTACTAACGCCTCAAATATTACTGTTATTGATGTGCCTCCGTCAGTAGCTGTGAAACCTTCTGCTTTCTTGAACCACACGAGTCACCTTGACCCTGAAAATGTAGAGATAACGTCCACTTACCTCATAAGTACTGTTAAGCCTCCACCAGGAGCAAGTGAACCTCTTGCTATCTTAGACAGCGTTAGCCCCCCCAATCCTGAAAATATAGAAAAAAAATCCACTTACCCCTTAAGTGCTGATAATTTTGAGCCTCTGTCAGTAGCAACAGAACCTCCTGCTATCTCGGATAGCGCCAGTCGCGTCGATGCTGAAAATATAGAGAAAAATTCCACCAACCCCTTAAGCACTGATATTGTTGAGCTTCTGCCAGTAGCAACTAAATCTCCTGGAATCTTGAATCACGTTAGCACCCTTGATCCTAAAAATACTGAAAAGAATACTACTTACAACTTTAATGATGACACTGATGAACCTCCACCAATAGCAGTTGAATCGTGTACCTTGAGCCATCTCAGACATCTTGATCCTACTGGAAATACAATCATTAACAAGCCCACTTACGCATCAGAAGTAAGCCAGAAGCCTCGTCTAGAACATCCATGCATAATGTCAAATTATCGGAATCAAGACCAATATGTACCATTATTTGACAATGAGTCTGACTTTTCTGAACTTTCAAATGATAAGAATTATGAACCATCATCTTATGAATCTTCATCAGAATCTGACCAAGAACTATTAATGGAAAACGAATGTTTAGATGAATCATGTAAGTTTGCTTCAAGCTATTGCTATAATACAAGTCCAGCAGAAAAAGAAAATGTTTCGTTGAGAGAAGATTTCGTGGGGATTGACTCGGAAGAAAAATCGGAAGAAAATTTTAATGAAAATGTGGATACAGAAAAGGAAGTCCCGGAAGATAAAAACACATCGGAAGATAATTTAAAAGGTAAACGCATTCGAGAAAGAGATTTTTGTTTCTACTGTGAAACATTTATTTTAAATTTTTCACGACATATGGTTCGAAACCACTTATCTGAACCTGAAGTGCAATTAGCATTATCACATCCCAAAAATAGCCTTAAACGTAAACAATTTTTTAGCGATTTAAGAAAAAAGGGTAATTATGTGAGTAATTCACAAACTGCATTCAAACCAGTGAAGAAGTGTAGGTTTTCTGAAAAGGCCGACTATTTACCGTGTTCCAGATGTTTAGGTTTTTATTCAAGGAAACAACTGTGGAGACATGTAAAAAAATGCAATAATACAATTTCTACAAACAACGCACAAGTTGATGCACAAAATTTTCTTGTACGTTACGTTAAAGTCGACAATAATTTAATGAAAAATGTATTTCCTCGTATGAAACCAGACAAGATATCATTAGTAGCTAAAAAAGATAAATTAATTTGTATGTTTGGAGCCCAATATTTGAGAACACATCGCGACGATCATTTTGCAACTGTAGTCTCACGTAAGATGAGGGAGTTGGCGAAATTGCTTGTGGAAATAAATAAACTGAACCCAAGTATCAATAGCTTTGAACAAGTATTAAAACCACAATATTATGACACTATAGTACACGCAACCAAAATAGTAGCCCGATACAATGAGGCAACACAAAAATTTCTTGCACCGACATATGCCATGAATATTGCTACATCAATAAAACAATGTTGTAGTATAGCTTTATTGCAAAATTCTAAAATGGAAAACACTGTTCACACAGCTTCTATTCAAGCAGATTTAAAAATTCTATCAAAATTAATAGGGGAGAATTGGAAGTTTGATATTTCTAGTCAAGCTGCTGATGACCTTAATGTAAAGAAGTGGAATAAAACCACTATGGTGCCACTTGCTGCTGACTTAAAACTATTCAAAGATTATCTTTGTGGCATGTCAAAACAGTCGTCTGATAATTTAACGCAATCTGAAGGAAAAGCGAATGTTAAAGCTTTTAATAACTTGGTGGAAACTACATATTGTCGCGTTCTCCTTCTGAATAGACGTCGGCCCGGTGAATTACAAAGATTAAAATTAAATGATTACAATGACCATGGCAACGACAGTAATAAATATGAAGAATTTGACAAAATTCTCACAACCACTGAAAAAATATTAGTAGATAAATTAAAAAGAATAGTGATCCGTGGTAAAAGAGGGAGGGGGGTACCAGTACTGTTTAGTATTGAAGTGCAAGACGATATTAAAAAAATGTTATCAGTGAGACACATGTATGTTAAAGACGACAATAATTTGCTATTTGTAAAAGCAGGTGGTACAACTGTTTGTGGCTACAAAATTTTAGAGAAATATGCAAAAGCAAGTGGTGCCAAAAACTATAAAGCTCTTACATCAACGCGCTTGCGAAAACATCTAGCAACGATGACCCAGCTATTTACAATGACTGAATTAGAGCTCGAACAACTAGCTACTTTTATGGGTCACACCCTGAGTGTACACAAAAACAATTACAGGTTACCCAGCGACGTTTATCAAACTGCAAAAATTTCAAAACTTTTACTATTGATGGAAGATGGAAAAGCGGATGAATATCAAGGAAAAACTTTAGATGAGATAGAATTGAACATGGACGAAGAAGTGATAGGAAACGAGATCGAAAATCAGGAAGTTGTTGATATGGAATTAGAAGAAGCAGGTCCATCGCAAAATATTAACCTGAATAGAGACGAGCAAGTTGCTTCAACTTCCCAACTTACTTACAACACATCTGCAAAAAAAAAGAGGACACTTGTTCCTTGGACAAATGAACAAAAAAACGTTGTAACCAAATATTTTAAAGACCACATTAAGTATAAAAAACCTCCAAAACGAGCTGAATGCGACCAATTAAAAAATAAGCATCCTACACTTCTTCATAATAAAGACTGGCTTAAAATTAAAGTCTATATACAAAATATTTATTCAAAACGATAAATTGATAGGGTAGTTAAGTCTAAACGTAAGTGTTTGGACCTCTGACTGTTTATTGCTATTTAACGGTAATGTGAATCGTACTAAGAAAAACATTTAATATAGGTGCTTGATTATAATTATTGGGGTATTCTTTAGTATGTAGGTTAGCAACTGATATTACTGTACCCACCTGGTACAAAAGTTGTCTTCTGTGTTAAAAAAAAATTTCTATTTTAAGTACTCATATAAAAAGTGCAAGATTTGTGCCATAAGCAATAATTTTATTAATCATTATTATTTTAGTTACCGACTGAGTAGGTGCCAAATACCTATATAAAGTTATTTTATTACCTATTGTAATTGTTGTGATGTTAATGATAGCAACTAAAGACTGAATTGTTCTAATATTAATACTATAGTTTAAGTACCGACTGAGTAGGTGCCAAAGTTACAGAGTGAATTTTTCAAGTGGGAGTGGATGGCCAAATCCGAAATTATGAGTAGTAGCGAAAAACGCTCAAAGGAGTCTCAAGGCCGATTTTGATGAAAAATAAAACTGCATAATTGGATTTGAAAAATATCTATATTTCTAGCCAGGAATCGAAATCGGTGATTCTGAAAAACAAGACACGTCCTGTATTTTTCTTCCTTGTTACCGACACTATCGAATGGTATAATAATACAAGTGTATCTTTTATTTCAAAATAACGAAGTTCGATTGATATTTCGAAAATCCAATGATGTTATAGTAGTTTTCTTCAAAATCGGGCTCGAGACTCTTTTTGCGCTCATAGTTTCGGATTTGGCCATCCACTTCCACTTGAAAAATACACCTGTATAAAGTTATTTTATTACCAATTTGTAATTGTTGTGATCTTAATTATAACAACTAAAGTCTGAAGATTATGCTTTAATAGTTCTTAATGCAATATACACGTCCAGCCTAAGTGCTGACATATAGGGTGATTTTATTAATATTTGTGACATTGATTAGTTATAGTAGTTGATAATCTGTTGTGAAAATAACTTTAGTTAATGTACGGCGAAGTTGACAAATTGTTAAAGGCATACACTTTTAACAATAGTGCGTTAATTGTCTCAACCTTACTCTAAATCTAAGATGTTTTAGAATTACAGTATCTAAGTACTTACCTAAGCTGTGTGTCTAGCACGAAGTGCCAAAGTTGTACCTATATAATAAACGTTGTTCGATAGCTCAGTAAAATAAAGGTTTTGTTCTTGAGGTTTTATTGTTAAGTGGACTGTATATAAAGTTTTATGCAATATTAGCCGCGAGTCGCGCGTGCGATTCTATATCGTTCCAGTAGTGTTCTGTGTCGCTGTGTGTGTTCCGTCCTCGCCGCTCGAGTCGTCGATGCCGTGGTGGTGGTTGGACCCCCCCGCAGACCTCGTAGTCCCCGCTTGTACGTGAAGTACTGGCGCGGACATCCTCCCCGGCGTTGAAGAGTCGTCTTCTTCAATATGGATCTCCGAGGAGTCCACAGGAAGCGGGCATATGTTGTTGTATGCCCGGCGTAGTATGCCTTTCGTGGTTGCAATGTCAGCAACCCTCGCGATGCCGTCGTTGCCATGTACGAGACGAACTATTCGTCCCAAAAGCCACATCATTGGCGGCAATGTCTTGTCCTTGATAATGACCATTGCACCGATCCGCAGTTGACCTGAAGATTTTTTCCATTTGTATCTCTGTTGTAAGAGAGAAACATATTCATTAGAGTATCGCCTCCAAAAATGTTGCTTTAAGCTTTCAACTCGTTGGAAACGTTGAAGACGAGTGATGTTGGCTTCCGTGATGTCGGGATATGGTACCGAAGTGAGTGGCCGACCAATAAGGAAATGGGCGGGCGTAAGGAAGGTTAAGTCAGATGGATCTGATGACATCGGTGTAAGAGGTCTAGAATTTAAAATAGACTCAATCTGTGCCAGACAAGTTGTCATCTCTTCATAAGTTAAGTGTGATTGACCCAATATTCTTACCAAATGAAATTTAACAGACTTAACGGCAGCTTCCCACAGTCCACCGAAATGAGGTGAGTAAGCGGGAATAAATTTAAACCTTATACCTAGACTGCTGATGTCATTAACACAATTATGAATTAAATAGTTGGAGGCTCCAACGAACGAAGTTCCATTATCGCAGTAAATATTCTGCGGTTTCCCTCGACGGGCAATGAAGCGATCGAGTGCGCTAAGGAAGCCCTCCTTGGTAAGATCCGAGACGATCTCCAAATGCAACGCTTTCACTGCAAAGCAAATAAAAACACAAATATATGATTTTATCAGTTTACCANGATATATATATATATATATATATATTTATCCCCCAAACAATTAGACGTCCTCTGAAGAAAAAAATGCATTTAAACTGGCGTCCACCTGCTTTTGGCGTCCGCATACCGGACGCCACTTTGATGGCTAGTGGGGTTTACGTCCCATTGGTCCTGGCTAGCCGTAGGACAAATATCGATAGAAGCCAAAATATCTCTTATATGGCTGCAATAATATATTAAACAGTTCGCGACGAAATCGTAACGCAGATGTGGCAGTGCTGTCGCGCGTATATTGACAGCCGCATATCTCGGGGAGTTCCTGACTAGGGATCCGCGTATTTGGCGTCCACAACTGCGACGTTGCCAGCTCGTTTGCAACATTGGATCACAATTATCACACGATATTTAATCAAAACAATATATTCGCCGTAGGTGGTGTACGCGTTGCGTATCATTAGGAGCCCGAGTTTATTTAAACTTTTAAAAAATCAGAACAACGAAAAACACTCAAAGGAGCCGATTTTGCCGCTAAATATGTTCAGTAAATTCTTTAAATAAATGAGAAATCGGACACCCAATAGCTTTATACGGACGACCAATAGCTATATACGGACGCTCAATTGGTATATACGGATGTCCAATTCAAATCTAGTGGGATAGTCAAGAGAAGTCGATTAAAAATATTTCTTCCAACTGCCAATAAATCCCATTTGTCCCGGGGAAATCTGTGAATAACACAAATGACAAATGGGAATAATCCAATATGGTGCAACACGATTGGCAACAGTATTTCCACCATACAGTAGCTTGTAGCCAAACAGTACTGCCTCACATACTGCCGTATTTTTATAATTAAAGTAGCCAGGTTATTGGACGTCCGTATATAGCTATTAGGCGTCCGTATATAGCTATTAGGCGTCCGTATTTAGCTATTAGGCGTCCGTGTATAATATTGGACGTCCATATACTTAGTCTGGCCATAAATACTGTTACAATTAAAAATAAACAAAATATTACATTTGAATTTGGAATCTGTCATTTTTATATGATTTATCATTAAGTTTTCTCATTTTGGCGCCAATACATTGTACAATATTTTGCGATATTAAAATGGAGTGGGGTGATAAAGAGAACCGAATCGCTGTGATTGCATTACACAAAGTAGGTATGGAGCCAAATGCAATTTTGTAAAATTAGTAAAATGTTTGTGTACCGGGCTATTAATAGGTGCAATGAGACCTCCTTGTTTGTGACAGAAAAAGATCTGGCCGTCCACGTAGTGTTCGTACGAAAAAGGTGGTCAAAGCAGTAAGGGAAAGACTTCGAAGAAATCCTGTCCGAAAGCAAAATATTTTATCTCGGGAGATGAAGATAGCACCTAGAACCATGTCGCGTATTTTAAAAGATGACTTAGGATTTGCAGCCTTTAAGAGACGTACTGGTTATTTCTTAACTGATAATTCAAAAGAGAATAGGGTGGTAAAATCGAAACAACTACTGAAGCGGTACGCAAAGGGAGGTCATAGAAAAATTTTGTTTATGGATGAGACATTTTTTACAATTGAGCAACATTTTAACAAACAAAATGACCGTATTTATGCTCAAAGCTCTAAGGAAGCTTCCCAATTAGTCGACAGAGTGCAACGTGGGCATTATCCGACATCAGTGATGGTTTGGTGGGGTATTAGCTATGAAGGAGTGACTGGGCCATACTTTTGTGAAAAAGGTATCAAAACATCGGCACAAGTGTATCAAGATACCATTCTTGAGAAGGTAGTGAAGCCCCTTATCAACACCATATTCAATAATCAAGAATGGTCTTTCCAGCAAGACTCGGCGCCAGGTAATAAAGCTCGGTCTACGCAGTCTTGGTTGGAAACGAACGTTTCGGACTTCATCAGAGCTGAAGACTGGCCGTCGTCTAGTCCCGATCTTAATCCGCTGGATTATGATTTATGGTCAGTTTTATGGTATGGCTTGCTCTAAACGCTATGATAATTTGGAATCCCTAAAACAATCCGTACGATTGACAGTGAAATTTTTTCCCATGGAAAGAGTGCGTGCTTCTATTGATAAGTGGCCTCAACGTTTAAAGGACTGTATTGCAGCATTTGCAGCCAATGGAGACACTTCGAATAAGCTATTTATATTTTAAATTGTTTTATATTTATGTATTAAACTAACACACTGTAAAAGTAATAAATGCTATTTGCCATAGATTTTGTTTTGTTTTCCTTTGTAACAGTATTTATGGCCAGACTAAGTAGGTATACCTAACCTATTGGTTCAGGCCATGGTAGGATACAATTCCGATTTTATCATACCTATATTTATAGTAAACCCACAAATGAAGTTATTACGTACCTACTTGTCTTAAATTTATGAAAAAAGTAGACTAGACAAACATGTACATATTGTATGCTTGTTATTCTAGCTACTACATGCGATTTTTCATGTAAAAATCTCAGAGACAGGAGCTTAATTTTCTTTATCTTATTATAAACTATTTGTGTACTTAACTTTACCAAAATCCATTGTTACTAATACGTGTAGATAGATAATAATAAATTATATAAAAATATCGGGCATCCGTATATGTATAGATTTTACGAAATTGGTATAAATGTACAGACAAGCGATTGTCAAAGAAAGAGAAAGTAAACATAAAGCTGGCAACGCCGCACTTACAAATGTCGTTCATCCTATGAGGATGCTAAATAGTCGATGCCATAGGTAAATCACGATCAATATATCCAGGACGCCTATAATTTATGACCATGGTTCGGGGTTCAAAAATGTTGCGGCACGAACGCAAGAAGAATCTCGCGAAAAATAAAATTATCGGAAAATGAGTATCTCACGGAGCTGGAATCGAAAACTAAGGTCAATATTCATTAAGACATGAACAATGGGAACTGGAGGAGTCGTAATGATGCACATGTGCAGACGCCAAGAAAGTTGTAGGATAGTAAATATACTATATATATATATATAATTATATATTTCTACGGGTAGCCGCACATATGTTGGGCATACGGATGCATTTTATGTCATAATACAAGCAGGTCCTTAGAGTCCAGTATGAGGGGGAGGGTCGACAGAGGAGACATGGATGGAGTGTGTGAATGACGGATACTGAAGAGGAGAGGTAGTGAGTGGTTGGGGATGATACTGAAGAGAAGGAGAATGGAATAGAAAAAACGTGGATGCCACCCGCACTTAGTGGGTAAGGTGGGTAAAGAGTAAGTAAAAGATATAGAAGTCAATCATATTCAGTCAGTTCGTGTACCGAAGGCTATGCGTACTCGCATAACAACTATTCTATCATTTATAAAAACGATCCAATTATATATAATCTCATCAATAAACAATTCAAACTCTTACTGGTGGTAGGACCTCTGTGAGTCGCGCACGGGTAGGTACCCCACCACCCCGCCTATTTCTGCCGTGAAGCAGTAATGCGTTTCGGTTTGAAGGGTGGGGCAGCCGTTGTAACTATACTGAGACCTTAGAACTTATATCGCAAGGTGGGTGGCGCATTTACGTTGTAGATGTCATGGGCTCCAGTAACCACTTAACACCAGGTGGGCTATGAGCTCATCCA
>NW_021011800.1:0-13524 GCF_003987935.1 Bombyx mandarina | reverse complement strand
AAAGTTGTACATAATTTTATTTTTATTTTATTGCTTAGATGGGTGTACGAGTTCACAGCTCACCTGGTATTAAGTGGTTACTGGAGCCCATTGACATCTACAATGTAAATGCGCCACCCACCTTGAGATATAAGTTCTAAGGTATCAGTATGGTCACAACGCTGCCCCACCTATACAGAGGAGGGCCATTTGGATTGTTAATAATCCCATTCCCACGTATCGTTTGGAACCTCTGGGTCTGCGGAGGACTTCCGTTCCCTCTGTATTTTGTACCGTATGTTCCATGGGGAGTGCTCTGAGGAATTGTTCGAGATGATACCGGCATCTCGTTTTTACCATCGCACCGCCCGCCACCGGAGTAGAGTTCATCCATACTATCTGGAGCCACTGCGGTCATCCGCAGTGCGTTTCCAGAGATTTTTTTTGCCACGTACCATCCGGCTATGGAATGAGCTCCCCTCCACGGTGTTTCCCGAGCGCTATGACATGTCCTTCTTCAAACGAGGCTTGTGGAGAGTATTAAACGGTAGGCAGCGGCTTGGCTCTGCCTCTGGCATTGCTGAAGTCCATGGGCGACGGTAAACACTCACCATCAGGTGGACCGTATGCACGTCTGCCTACAAGGGCAATAAAAAAAAAACGCTTGAAGCCGAAACGCATTTCTGCTTCACGGCAGAAATAGGCGGGGTTGTGGTACCCACCCGTACGGACTTACAAGAGGTCCTACCACCAGTAATTACGCAAATTATAACTATGCGAGTTTATTACACGATGTTATTCCTTCACCGTGGAAGTAGATCGTGAACATATTTTGTTAAGTACGTATTTCATCAGAAAAATTGGTACCCGCCTGCGGGATTCGAACCCCGGTGTATCGCTAGATACGAATGCACCGGACGTCTTATCTTTTAGGCCACGACGACTTAAATAATAAACTAAAAATAATTTTCTTCTCCCTGTTAGTCAATCACTCATGTATTCATTCAATCATGTATTTTTTAATGAAAATTAGGAACTGAGCTTAAACACCATACAAAAACATAAAACAAATAAAAAAAGATCTAGGTTAAAAAAATCTGTATCAGAGGTTTCTTCTTCAGGAAGATAATTCTTTATCAGGTATATTATTATACCAATGCTGTAGCTCTGCAGGCTAGGTCTTTAAAATTGGAAACGTAGTCATACCTATATTGAACAATTTTAAGTCGGTCTTTCCAAGCTTGAAGCATTTAACCTTCAAACATTGTAGTCCTACAGTGTCAATTGACTTATTAAACATTAATTTGTTTTTCAACTCTTTTAGGCTCAAGATATCAGAGTGGCTCATTACTATAGGTTCATACGGCGTCTTTGCTGTTTTTTTTTCTTTTTTAGCTTTCTGTTCGATCTAGCCAATCTTAAAACATTACAAAGGTCTACCATAGAAAAAATTGGCATAAGACACATTTGATTCTCGATAGAACTATGCATATTATCGACCTCCATATGATGTGTGTGGCCCAATTCTAAATACTTACGTTCAACCACCTCAAGGTGGTTAACTTGAACTAAGTATAGCATTAAGAATAACAGAAACTGATTACGTTCTTGCATCAGCTCGCTGAGTTTCTCGCCGGGTCTTCTCAGTGGGTTGCGATTCCGATCCGGTAGTAGATTCATTCACGAAGCAGCTGTTCTTGAGTTGTTAGGTCTTCTTCGGAGGCGCACGGACAGCTGTTAGCAAATCCCACCCCTCTTGGCTGATCCTTTGCTAGCCCACATGTCCTGGTGAATCTGGAAAGGCCTCCGGGCCACCAGTAATCCTTCAATCTTAAAAAAATATAAAAAAGCCTGTCTGGTGTTACAGTGATTACTGCAGCTCATAGAGATCCAACGTGAAAGCCACCACCCATCTTGAGACCCGAAATCTAAATCTAAATTGTTCCGTATGCTGCTTCGCTTCGATGGCGGTACCAACTCGTACGGGCTTGCCATACGCCATACCAACCACCCTATCAGTAAATACAAGTTGGCAATCGTAGTCCACTGGTATGATTCTCAGATAACGATGTTGCCCGTTCTCCAGTGTATCATTTAACATCTTCTACACCCGTGGAAAGAATGATGCTATTGTAGGTCAGGTGTTTGCTTGCTAGGTTGTGCGAAGGTTGTTCAGAACTTCAATTGCTCCAACATCTTGGTTCCTCGTCCTTGTTTGAAACATTTATTTCGTTGAATTTTGTCAGAAATCATTAACTTCTATAACAGGCGTGGTAATCAATGTATCTCGCCGCAAACTGAGCGAGCGAGGCAGTACTCTTTCGTCCCGCGCAAACCCACCCTCACCCGCGTTCGTCGGTTTCGTCTTATGCCCCGTGTTTCCTAGACAAGCTGTTTTGTCGCATTTCACCAAACCCTATATAACTCACTAAACTACAACTGAGGAACCACGTAGCCTGCAAGAAGTTACTATGTTCTTTTAATCGATGTTAACTTATTAAAATCATGCCATCAACAAAATGGAAAAAATAAGGAAAAAGAATAAATTATTTTATGGAAATCTTAATATTATGATTTATATTATATTAATATCGATAAAAATCATTAAAATTACTTATTGTGCATTTGTGATGAAATAATTCATTACAGAAACTAACTAAATGTAAATAATGAATTTTATCGAAATGCAATTTTAAGCTATATTTATACTACACTGTTTTGATAAAATTAATTAGATGCTGAAAATGAGTTCTGTAATGTAATGTATGCTGTTTTCAAATAATTATCCATTTAATAAAAATAACTAGTGCTGCTTAGTGAATCTTTGTAAATGCCTGACTTCCAAAGTTGCAATTATCAATTTTCTACCAAAGACGTAACGGCTAAAATTGGCCAGCTAGAAATTTGTGTGTTTTTGCATTTTGTAGAATATGCAAAAATGCCCATTATAGAGAAAAACGCATTTAGTGATTTTTTTTGCAGTTAATGAAGTTTTGCAATAAGCCCGACGGAAATTAACCCACAGACACAGCCCACTGAGTTTGTCTCCGGATCTTATCTCAGTGGGTTGCGTTTCCGATCCGCTGGTAGATTCTGCGAAGCACGTCTCTTGCAAGGGTTCGTGTTAGCAACGTCGTCAGGTTTGAGCCCCGTGAGCTCAGCTACTAGTTAAGGTTACGCTGATATGGTCTCTCTAGACCATCAGACCGTTAAACTGTTTTTAAATCCATCACTCCATTACACGGGAGGCTTAACCCAAAGGCACTTTCTAACTTCGCAAGTTACATTATAAATCCCTCATATCACTATTACCGTTTATAAAGCCTCGTGGGCGCTTTTTAATACCTTAGCTTTTAATGAAAACGCGGAGAGCTGAAACAGATTCAGTGTGTTAAGTCGGGGAGGCCTATGTTCCCGTCAAATGGAAGCAGCAATGGCCATGGATATAAAACCCTACCGCTGAGAAAATACATAAATCAAAGTGAGACACAAGATTCAGTATAACAAAATATATAAATAATATTAAGAGTGGGAGCCATTACGTTGTAGATGTCTATAGGACGTCCAGTAACCACTTAACACCAGTGGGGCTGTAGCTCGCCATCCATACTTAAGCAATAAAAATAAATTAAACCTGAGAAAAAAACTTCAATAATACGAAAGCCCTGGGGATGCAGCAACCTAACAAAACTGAACGGGAATTCATTACAAAAGATGAGAATAGATGTAAAACCTCGATTCCCCTTAAGTAGCTCCATGTTTTGCACTTTTATTGATTCAAAAATATACCCATTTGAGTAAGAGCACAGCTTGATTATGAGCAGTTATTGTTTGAGAAGGAACACCCGGGGAGTAAGCGCTTCTTTTTTAATGCAGGTTTTTGAGACCTGACGAAAAGAGTAGTTTCTAGATATTAGATCATCGATACTCCTTAATATAATGGTAAGTCACAATCCAGGAAGTGTAAACTATTCTTAACGTTATTTGCACTATTAGAATTGTTTTATATTCGAACGGTTTGTCTATTACTCAGTTATAAAAATTTAAACACTTCCCCCCTCATTGCTAGATCACTAGAAAAAATACTTCATACTTCTTCTTCTCTTCGTCCGCTTTTCCTTCATTGCTGAAGTCGTGTCCGCCTCACAAACTGAAACGAGCCGTTGCCCATGTCTCGTGGAGCTGTTCCATATCGTCGTCCGGTGCTGCAGCTGCTGGAATGGCTGATTGCGGACTGGCAACGCCGTTAGGAGCGTATAGTGATTTCACAACCAAATTCTAGGTAGAGCTGCCGGTCCGCGGGGTCACTTTCCTTCTAGTTTGCCCGTCACAATCACTTTGTCCAAGTTATCTGACTGTCGGCGGGCAATATGACCGAAGTAGCTGAGGATCCTCTGGTAACAGATTGTTGAGAGCCTGACTCGGATGCGAAGCTGATCCAGGATAGATTTATTTGTCCTCTTGGCCGTCCACGGAATTCAGCAGATTCGCATCTTCTCGCAGTATCCCCCACACAATTCAAATCGGTAAATGCTCTGGTTTATTTCCTGTGTTGCTCGGACTGCCCTAATTGTCCCAGGACCTCTGCCGTAATAGAAAATTGGAGAAAAACTAAGGGGTTCGGCGGGGCTTGCTGCGCCAGGCCAAGTAGGAGTCCCCTACAAATTTTTCGTGACCGTTTAGAGACTTTGCGATTTTGGCCACAATGTCGTATATGACGTCTAGTCCCATCGCTGTTCTGTTAGAAAAAGACAAAGTGCTCCCTTAAGTTAAAGTAGATATAAACATCGAATACTAAAAAAAAAACACAATTATTTATTAGATTTTTAGCTTTATAAAAGCGTATGAAGATTTATAGATTAGTCCCCCCCTTGCCATGCTGACGTATGTTATGCCTCGCATTCTATTCTGTTATGGTGTGTTATTTTTTTCAATATACTTAATTACCAGCCAATCTGAGTATATAGTGAAGATATGTTCGTTTGTTCCGATAACTATTCTTGAGCTGTTTTTGACGAGTCCATTCCGTTAAATATAGCATGTCGGTTTGATCGATATAAGTTAAATTCTGGGATGGTAGGCCTGTATATACTGTAGGGGAGTTGGGCCTCCACGTAAATAATTGTGTTTAATAGCATTATAAGCAACAATGGCATAGTGACATGGTGTTATTTTAAGAATTTGCACCACTCATCTTTTTTTTCTGGTGCGTCTTGAACGGTGAACCTAAGGAATTCGTTTGCGGTAGAATGCTGTCGCAATATTATCAATTTCATATACGGCCAATCGGTAATTGGTGGTAGGAGTAATTGTATAGCCCGAAAGAGATAGGTGGCAACCATATCCGAGTACTTAATAGGTGCCACCTAGTTCTGCCACAAAGCTTACCTCCATGCGTCTCCTGTCTGAAAGGACAACGCCGCTCATGAAGATACGAATTAGAGATACCCTATACCCGTCAAAGGAGTGGGGGCATTCACGTTACGTCATGTCTAATGGACTCGGTAACAATTTAACACTAGGTGAGCTTCACAAAACGCGTGGTTTTCACTTTTATTTATTTATTGCTTAAGATGGGCGTATATCAAGCTCACAGCCTACATGGTCTTTAGTGGTTAACTGGAGGCCCATAGACCTCCACAACGTAAATCTCGCGCCACCCACCTTTGAGAACACTAAATTTCTAGAGGTCTCACAGTATAGTGTTACCAACGAAGGTGGGGGCGCTTCAAAACCAAAAAAAACGCATTTACTGGCTTCACCGGCAGAAATTAGGCATGGTGGTGTATTCCACCCCCCTTCCAGCTATTTACGGAATAATAAAAACAGCTGGCGTTTCATACGCCACAACGCGTTCAGAGGACTCGTTTTTGGTAGCGGTGCATAACTATCCGAACACATTCGGCTTTGTGGAATTTGATATTTTCCCTCCATTTGTTGGCTTCCGAGTTCTATTATTGCGTATCTATCAGCATCAGCGAAACGCTTGTGTCTTTCAAGTAGGTAGACGGCGGTTTCGGCTATATCCGTGCGCTGAAACTTTCATGAGCAAGTGTTTAAAGCCTTCTGTGTGTTTGTCTATCTACGTCCCGCATTTTAAGCGAATAAGCCTTGAAGTAGGCTAAGTTTCAAGTCGATAACCTTACAGTAGGATGAAGGCTTTTGGGGTCTCCATAAATACCGAGTAGAGGTTGATCGTCTCTATACACAGCATTAGACGCTCCTTTAGCAAATTTAAATAAGGAGCAAGTAGCTTATACGCAGCAGAATCTCTAGGCACTAGCACCGGGATCGGAATGAACCATTCTGAGAAGCAATTCCGGTGAGAACTCAGTGGGTTCAGTGTTCTAGATGGTTATATCTTCGGCTCGTCGAGGCCCTCATCTGTCTGCAAGCCGACGGGTCGACTAGGTACTGTGCTTTGAGCTGTGGCCTATAATAGCACTCTTTAACGTTATTGATCGTTATAGTGGTAATCCGTTAATGACATGCAGTGGTAACGGACCTCATAGTCAGGTAGGCCGTATTCTAGAGGGCACTAAAGAATCATTATTTGCGTGATTCATGTAAATAACCGTATAAAATATCTTAGTATAATATTATCGTATAATAGCGCAAGCAGCTCTCGTTTGTACTCTATAACCAAATAATTCCTTGATCATAAAACAGTCAAATATATTGCACGAATCCTTTAAGGCCAACAATTAAGAGGCTAAATAATGATCGAGTTGGAGGTGATATGTCCACTTCAATTTGGCATATCTGTTGTGAATCCATTATTTTGAGTTTTTTTTTAATTTTTTTTTTATTGCTAGATGGGTTGGGAACGAGCTCGTCTAGTCTCCACCTAGTGGTTACTGGAGCGCCATAGACCATCTATACACGCCAATTCCAATAGACTATAACTCTAAACATTCCTTGAGCCATAGAGGTGTAGAAGTCCAATCTACCTTAGATTCCTCGAGATTATGTATGTATGATTCATTCATCTTGAGCTGCCTCATACACTCTTCGTCAACCGTACCGACATTCAAACGGCTATTAGTAGTCATTCAGCATTCATCAACAATAAGTGGCTGGTGGTACAAAGTTATGCCATACTATAGTTATCACTATTTATATCGATTGTCTTCATATTCTGTTGCTCGAGTGAAGGTTTGCTCAGATGAACGAACGATAAAATCGTTAATGGTTCGCTACGATTTATTTCTTTATATTTATAATTACACTACATGACCTCAAGGATAAAGAGGGGGGGAGAGGGGGAGCGGGTGTGTGAGGGGAGGGAGAGGAGGTGTCGAGGTGGAGAAGGGGAGGGGACGGAGGAGGGGTGGGGGGTGGGGGATTGTGGAGTGGAGGTGGATAACGAGGGAGCGGGAGAGTGGGAGCGGTGGGGGGCGGGCGTGGCTGGGAGAAATCGCATGCCCGACAGGGGATCACTCAAAATCAGAATGAGCGTTTCCTTTATTATATTATATAAAATATAAATTATTATAATTTATATAGAAGAGTAGTGCACAGATCATCAAATTATAATTTATATTTTCATGCTAACTGACTGTATCACTACTTTCATTTACAATTCGGGCATATTACTCCGTGGAATTATTTTGACTACGAATCAATATGGAGCATAGTCTACATAATGGTAGTCTCCAGAAGCGAACTACTAGTATCTATGAAATATATCCAATTCTAGTTACATTCTAACACCACACCTTCTCTTGACAAATTTTACTCACAACTCACGGCCTAGGAACTTCTTGAAATTCCGTTAAATAAAATATATTTTTTTAAATAGCGTCCTAATATACACAGGCATGCCACAATATGTTAATCCGTTGATCAACTTGAGATAAAAGTCTAATAAAGTTTTTTAACAGGACACACTGTTGTTCATTCCTTAACTACGGAATGCATTTAGGCAGTTTTTAGGCGGTTAGAAATAGGCAAGGCGATAGCAGTGATACATACCCTTCGCTGGCTTAACAAGAAGTCTTACTACTAGCCGATTATCCAAAATTGGAAATTTTTTACGTTTGATTTTTATTACACTTTTGTAATAGTTTAAAAAAAACAAAAAAAAAAATACGCTTTTAAATAGAAATTCAACTAAAAAAAAGAAAATAATTCTTTTTTGCTTTTCCTAGTTAATAAAAGCGATCTTTTTTTGTTTTTTTAAAGATTATTAACTCTTTTATTTTTTTAGTTAATTCAATTTAAATTTTTTTTTTTCAATATTAATTTGGTCTCGTCCTTAACAGTATAAACCAATTTCGAGTTAATCCAGACGTTTTTAAGGGGGTCAAAACATGTTCAACCCAGATTTAAACCGTTACATACAATACATTCGTCTGAAGCTAATAAAAGCGGTATTAAAAATTAGTAACGCCCGTGGGATTTCGAACACCGCAGCAGTAGCATTACTAAGATGCGAACGGCACGCGGACGTTTCTTATTTTTTTGGCCACTACGTCGAGAGCCATAATCAGAATATCCAATGAGCCTTTCAACAATCATGGTCACAACGTGGCACGGTTCGCTCAATTCGTGTTCACTATCGTTCAGTCCGTTATCTTGAGTGTTTAAAAGCATTTAATTTTGGCACATCGCATTAGTGGATTTGCTGCTGTGATTCGCGGTTCTAATTATAGCGTGTAATGTTTAAAAAAAGTTAATCACTATCTGTGTGCGATAAGTGGATTAATTGTCTGGCAACATTTTAGTATTGGGATATATTAAACATTACTATCAACATTTAGTGGTAATTAGCAATATATGAAGTCGTCGTGGCCTAAAGGATAAGACGTCCGGTGCATTCGTATGTAGCGATGCACCGGTGTTCGAATCCCGCAGGCGGGTACCAATTTTTCTAATGAAATACGTACTCAACAAATGTTCACGATTGACTTCCACGGTGAAGGAATAACATCGTGTAATAAAAATCAAACCCGCAAAATTATAATTTGCGTAATTACTGGTGGTAGGACCTCTTGGGAGTCCGCACGGGTAGGTACCACCGCCTATTTCGCGCCTATTTCCGCCGTGAAGCAGTAATGCGTTTCGGTTCGAAGGGTGGAGTAGCCGTTGTAACTATACTGAGACCTTAGAACTTATATCTCAAGATGGGTGGCGCATTTACGTTGTAGATGTCTATGGGCTCCAGTAACCACTTAACATCAGGTGGGCTGTGAGCTCGTCCATCCATCTAAGCAATAAATATATACACTGAGGCGCGGTGATCCAATTTCTCTCGGGTTCCAATTCCTAATTGACAATGAAAATGCAAACACGTAGGCGTTTTCAAGAGATTACAAGTTGTAAAATCCGTTTGATAAGTACTTTATATCACGAACAACTAATTCTGCAGCTGTCGGATTATATTGTACATAGCTGAATATACCGCAGATTATTTGACGGGGATCTATTAATTTTACCAAAACACAACGCCTAAGATTAATTTCAAGTATCAACTAATTTGTGGATATTCAATCATAATTTGGGAAGTGTTATGTGTACTGTGGCGGGTAGCCATCATACAACGCAAGATAATTGACAGATGCCTGAATCTCGCTTACGACATTTTCAAGATAAGCGCATATATACAAGTTCCGCACAACAACATTCGGACCGCGTGTCTAGACCCGAGGGCAAGTATTCGACCGTCCCGCTCGGTGGAAAGATTCACTTCCGCTTTGTCACATATTCCCCCAAACTAAGCATTTGAATCGTTAGTTTGGGATAACATTTTGTAACATTAGTAGTCGATACTAGATTGGTAGTATATGATTATGGAAGTTTTTTTATGTTCAAGTAATTCCAACAGAAACGCATAAATTAATTACAATTACGTGAAAAAAATCTTATGTCTTAGAGAGAACGAGAGAGAAGAGAGAGCAGAGACGAGTAGAGAGAGACGAAGATACACTTTATTGCACAGCGCAAAACTAAAATACATTCAAAAAACAACCAAAAAAAGCAGATACGTTTTTATACAATAGTGCGGTTAATGCGCTTAAAAAGCGATCTTCTTCCAGAAACAACCGTTTAATTGTAGCAGAAATGTCTGGTAAATATCAAAAATATGCAGGTATGTTGTACTATAGAAATACATTATTTATAGAAAATATATACTACAATAAACAAAATTATATATACCTCGAACTTTAAGCTTGAAGAGTAACGGTAGCAATACGATTCATATGCATAGGGCTTTGATCTCACTTTTTTTTTTTTTTTTTTGGTTAAAACGGTGGATTTGGCAGCATGCACTTTTCGGTGGATGACAATAGACACCACTCTAAATCACTTAAATAGGTGTGGAGCCCATAAGAAAGAACTCTACTGGGATAATACAAAAAAAAGTCCATCTGACATGCACACGTATATGTTTTGGTTGTAAT
Source organism: Bombyx mandarina (assembly GCF_003987935.1). The sequence goes on along the minus strand of NW_021011800.1, from coordinate 3,142 downwards.
ATGTCTTTTAGTATAACCCACCGGCCAGTGTGCCTCTATCGTAGTTGATGCGATCTTCTGAGCGGGTCGCGATTCCGAGTCCGGTGGTAGATTCTACGAAAGCAACTATCTTACACGTCATTAACCCGCTTCCTCTCGATTACACTAACGTTATTTAGGTACCGGCAAGCACCCGGTCATCCTGTTTCTCGTCGACCCCTCGCCGTACCGACGCAAACCCAAGGGCTGCGACGAGCGAACTTAACCTTACAGACACAGCCCTCACTGAGTTTTCTCGGGCGGTCTTCTAATGGCGTCGCGATCCCGATCCGCGGTGGTAGATTCTGCGAAACACTACTCTTTGCCAGGGCTAGTGTTAAGGCAACGCTTCTCCAGGTTTAAGCCCGTGAGCTCACCTAACTCGCTCGGTTGAATCATGCGCGCTCGAGGTCACTAGAATGAGGTAGGAGAAAAAAAAAAACAGCTATCGTCACATTTATATTTTATATTTTTATATATTATAAATATAAATATTAAGTGGTTGTCGAGATCAATAGACATATCAACAACGTTAATGAGCACCACCCACGGGCAGTGTTACAAATTCTCTCAGCGATTGAGCCCATGAGCCCTCACCTACCGCGTCACGGACGTAGTCGCAGTAGCCTCTAAGGCTACCAGTGACTGAGGTTAAGGGAAATAAGAGGAACTGTGTTGGTGTTCAAATCCCGCAGGCAAGGTACCCAATTTTTGTAATGGTAGAATAGCGAAGGTACTCAAAATAACGTTCGTCACTATTGATCTTCAACGGTGAAGAATAAAATCGTGTAATAAAAAAAGCAAACCCGCAAAATTATAATTTTGCGGTAATTACTGGGGTAGGATACCTCTTGTGAATCGCGCGGTAGGTAAACCGACCACCTTGAGCCTATTTGCTGCGTGAAGCCGTAATGCCGTTTTGGTTTGAAGGGGTAGGGCAACCGTTTTGTTACTATAACTGTGAGACTTAGAACTTATATCTCAAGGTGGGTGCGCATTTACATTGTAGATGTCTATGAGCTACAGTAAGCCACTTAGCAACCGACAGGTGCCTGTGAGCTCGTCCAGTACCATCTAAGCAATAGAAAAAAAGTAAAAAACGTATCGCCAAATTTTAATTTCATCTGCGTATTTGCTATATTAATTGCGACACAAACCCAAGCCTCAAGGTGGTCGCAGTAAGTTGGATAACAAAATACCGCTATGGCATCTTAAGAAATGCCACCTACCCGTAAAGATTTTCTAAAAGCCATATAATATGTATTGTGGTTTCGACGGGCCGTATTCGAACCGGATCGTGGGACATTTATTGAAATACCAAGGCGTCAGATTGCCAAAGAGAATGCTTTCTGTTTTATATGAAAGAAAAGAGCGTGGATCTACAAAGTTTTGTGTACTAGAAAGTTCCGTCAAGAAATCTTCTGTTGTTTTTTTCGTTTGTCGTCACTTTACAGCCCACTGAGTTTCTCGAGTGGGTGGCGCTTCCGATTCGGTGGTAGATTTCTGCGAAGCGGCTGCTCTTCGCTTAGGGTCCAGTGGCTTAGCACTACACTGCGGTTTGAGCCGCCCCGTGAGCTCACCTACTAGTTAAGGTTACGCTGGAATAGCCTCTCAAGGCTACCAGCTTAGGTAGGGAAAATAAGTCACTGTTGCCAAATTGGTTTTAACTGTGAATTTAGAGTTAGTGGTGTGTTGGCACTTAATAGCAAGGCTTCCGAGGCATCAATTTGACTACACCTGTACTGCTAACTTTGAAAAAAAAATTTAGGGGTTCTTTCCATTCAGCCATATTAGGAGGCAATATAAGAGATGTCCAATAGCCTTAACTAGAATATAATAACTATAATCTAAGAAATAAACAAAGCAAATAATAATAATTTAATAATATATTATCATTTAATTATAATAATATAATAAAACAAAAACTCAAAATTAACGTCCAAAAACTAACGTCAAAAACTACCTTAACCTATTATGGTGGTTTTGGATCAACGAGTGTCCAACATGGCACACGTGGTCCAGTGGTTGCCTTATATGCCCAGGCGTTAATGAATACCAAAAAGACTGAAGGTGATGTTGATAAGCAATATAGAGCGTAAGACAAGGCTTAAGAGCAAAAACAAAATGGCCCCATAACCGTCAGACCGGTCGAAAACGCTTCGCTTGAAAAATCAAATCTTTTCTAGAAACTAAATCTTGTGTGTTTTTTACCTTTTTAACGCACATGGCGGATATATTAAAGGTGTTAAAGGAATCTGTTTAGATAGCCTTCTGGCTTTCCGTTTGTGGCACTGTAACAGTGTTAGGTATATCATCTATGTATGTACTACGTCGACTTGCCCAAGCTGGTGAGCGTTTTGGGAAATTTTATTGGGCAACTTTTATTATTTTTACCAAGTCGTCGTGGCCTAAAGGATCAAGACGTCCAGTTCATTCGTGGTTTGAGCAACTGCCCGGTGTTCGAAATCCCGTAGGCGGGTACCAAATTTTTTCTAATGATAATACTAGCTTAACCAAATGTTCAACGATTGACTCGAAGGTGAAGGAATAACATTCGTTGTAATAGAGAATCCAAACCCGAAAAAATTATAATTTGCGTAATTTACTCTCGTTGAGGATCTGTTTATGAGTCCTGCACGGATAGGCACGCGACTACCCCCGCCTATTTCTACCGTGAAGCACAATGCGTTTCGGTTTGAAGGGTGGGGTAGCCGTTGTAACTATACTGAGACCTTAGAACTTATATCAAGGTGGGTGGCGCATTTACGTTGTAGATGTCTATGGGCTCCAGTAACCACTTAACACCAGGTGCGGTCCTTGTGAGCTTCAACCAACCGCCATGTAAGGGCAATAAAAAAATAACGTTTCTCTTAAAAACGTTATTAAACCTTCAAAATAGCCAAACTCGATTAGTTGTTCTTGATGATGCGCTCAATAGCAGACGACTTTTTTTATTGCCTATGTAAACAGACGAGCACACGGCCCACCTGATGGTGAGTGGTTACCGTCGCCCATGGACTTCAGCAATGCCAGGGGCAGAGCCAAGCCGCTGCCTACCGCTTAATACTCTCCACAAGCCTCGTTTGAAGAAGGACATGTCATAGCGCTCGGGAAACACCGTGGA
>NW_021011799.1:0-13540 GCF_003987935.1 Bombyx mandarina | reverse complement strand
TTGTTGCTTCCGAAGTCTGTTTTACTTTTTCCATAATATCATTCTTCCCCTGTTTTATAATGAAGCAAGATACGTCGTACACAATTTTTCTACCCTTTCTTTTGAATACTACACCAGTTTGTCGCGGCATAGTGTATTTTTTATAAAAAATCAACAAACACTCAACAAATAGCAATGGCAACAAAGTCAACAAGCAATTGAGTCGTCTATCATCAAAAGTGGCAATCTGTGCATTTGGACAAAAAAAAATTATTGATATGTCAATACAGATTGATTTGAATATAATCGTCTCCTTCAAAAAATACGGTTCAAAACCTGCATTAAATAAAGGTTAATAGTTAACCTGTTATTTATCTAAGATGTCGTGCCGAAGAGTTTTGTGACTGCCGATGGAATACAAAGTCAATAATTCGTTTTTCTGATTTACCAATCATTGTCCAAAAGTCAGATTGCCGCCTTTGATAATAGTCGACTCAATTATAACAAAATATAACTTAACGATTAATAACGATAGACTTTTCACTGTACGCAAGCGTACTTTTGGGAGCAAGCGGAACGAAGGCGCGGTGCGGGACGCAAGATTCGACTGATCTACCAATAACGCGCTCGATACGATTTCCCCTGCCGTCGCGCCTCACCCTCACCACCAAAGTGATCTAAAATTCGGTTCTGCGCAGTCAAGGTCATTTGCTCACGATGTTTGCCGGTTACTATACCATGTATTTGACGCACACACGCATGCATACTATTTATTGTCAAACTTTTGTTCTTAACGTATGTTGTCAAATTTAGATTAAATATTGTTTGTCTTTGTTAATATTTTTTATAGTGTAGTCTTGGCGAAATTTGTGATTATAGAAGTATAAAATACTATAATAGTGTACACACTTAAAATTCCAATTAATTATAGTCGAATTTCGACTACTGCGGGACCTCTAGTTTTATGTTATTATAATAAGTCCAAGTTGCAAATGAAACAGGTTTATTAGAACATGATTCAATACTGTAATGTGTTTGTATGTGCAATTAAACTTAGTACATAGTGACGAACAAAGCAAGACCAAAGTAAATTTTGCTCATCACTAATTTACCCAGAAACCATTCGGCTCTAAAATAAACGCTAGTGTTTCTTAAGTTTTTTTATTGCTTAGTTAGGTGGACGATCTCACGGATCACTTAGTATTAAGTGATCACCGGAGCCAATTGTAATTGTAACAACGTAAGCACTGCCACCCAACTTGAAGTCTTCAAACAGGCGTTTTCCTGTCGCTATAACAAAAATTATTCTTATAGATCCTTTTTATTTTCAAACAGTGGTTATTTCTTTTTTTTTTATACTTACTATTAAAATTTTACAAAGAAAACTAACAATACAAAAAACCATTAATATTTTGATCCACTAAATACATGTGGTGACGCTATTTTAACTCATAAAAATTTTGGATCTAAGAATCTGTCGTTTAGTCATGCATATACCTACTTCTTGTCTTGGTATTGCTATTCCTTCGGATCAATTTTGCTCATCAATATTAAATACGCATAATAATTAACATAATGTCAATTCCAAGAAGACTAGGGGTAGGTACCACCACCCCGCCTATTTCTGCCGTGAAGCAGTAATGCATTTCGGTTTGAAGGGTGGGGCAGCCGTTGTAACTATACTTGAGACCTTAGAACTTAATCTCTAGGTGGGTGGCGCATTTACGTTGTAGACGTCTATGGGCTCCAATAACGAACCACTCAACATCACGTGGGCTGTGAGCACGTCCACCCATCAAAGCAATAAAAAAAAAATAGTTTTACGGTTTAATATCGTAATTTTTTTGTCATTATATTATTTACTAGCTGACCCGGCAGACTTCGTAGTGTCTCAATCGACAAATAAAAGACCTAAACTTTTGTATAAAATAAACTTAAAACAAATAAAGTCCGACGGGGGACGCAGCAAAATAAAAATAAAATTGTTATTTTTATTTAATTTCGAGCATTTTCATATTTTTCTACCTTATAACCTTCTCTGGACTTCCACAAATAATTCAAGACCAAAATTAGCCAAATCGGTCCTGCTGTTCTCGAGTTTTAGCGAGACTAACGAACAGCAACTCACTTTTATTTAAATAGATAGATAGATAGATATAGATATCATAAAATTATTCGGTAATTTGTTCGAATATTCATTTTCTTTGTACCACCAAAGAAGCACCTTCGGAAGCATTTTCTAGACGACCACAGTACGATACTTGAAATTACAAGAAAAGAAAGAAAAGCGGATCGCTCTGTTTAGAATACGACTTACCCTTTGCCGGAAGCTACCGAATTTCCCAACGAGAAGTCCAGTCCTAATAAACACTGCCAAATCCATTACCGTACATCCGTTAAGCCTATAACTTCGATTGAAATACGAAATTATCTATCGCAATACTTAGCTAACAATCAACCGTCTAATCGAAGCTTAAAAATAAAATCCGGCCTCACTTTTGGGATGTTTCGGAATTCGTGGAAAAAAAAATTATTAAAAAAAGGTCTAATATTTAAAAAAAAGAACATGCACGCTGAGTTTCTTGCCAGTTCTTCTCAGGACGGAGGCTAGTTTTTGTGAATTGGCGGTAGTTTTATTTGACGTTCAGCAAGTATGTACTTTCATTTATGTTGAATAAAAAATTATGATTGATTGATTTGATTGATTGATTTATTGATTGGTGTTTCTAGTAACGCGTGGAGTTCAAGGGCTTTACGGTAGTAACCACCAAAGCACCAGAACCCATAGACGGAAGATAATCCACTATACTATCTGTTGCACTTGCTTCGTACGGTTGCTTCGCGGTACTTGAGCAGAATTGCTTCTTCACGCGCGAACCCACAATAGGTTCTCGGTAACACGAAGACGGTTACATACCGCCGATGAGACTGACATAAGGCATCCCTTTTGCAATGACCAGCGATGACGTAAATTAGGGTAACCACACATTGTGACACAGCAATTGAGTTGATATGAATTCTACTTTTTATTATTACATATTATTATTTTTACGCGCTGCGGTTCGGAATAAACAAAATCCCACCAAAGTACAACTAAAAACTGTATTCAACGCTTAGAACACTTAAAACACTTCACAAACACTTTAAAATTCTCAATTCGCTTCTTCCGCTTCGCTTCAGGTGATCCGTTCGCTGTTTCGCTTCGAGTAGTTCCGATTACTGACAGCGTGTTTTTTTTCCTACCTAAGCTGAGAGGCTTGAGAGGCTATATCAGCGTAACCTTAACTAGTAGGTGAGCTCACGGGGCTCAAACCTGACGACGTTGGTAACGCGAACCCTAGCAAGAGCGAAGCACGTTCGCAGAATCTACCACCGGATCGGAAACGCGACCCACTGAGAAGATCCGGCGAGAAACTCAGTGGGCTGTGTCTGAGGGTTAATTTACTCGTCGAGCCCTTCGTCGCAAGCGACGGGTTCGACGAGGACGGTGACCGGGGACTGCGTGCCATCTCTGCAACGCTTTTATAGCCGATACCACATCCCTAGAATTATCGAGAGTATTCCACACATTCGAAACATCGGGAATAGTATACTCATATTATCGTACTAATTAACTATTTCCAGGATTCACAAAAACTAAAGGAAATATTATTTTGACACTTTTTAATTAACACTTAACAAAAACTAGATTATGTTTTCACGCGTACTATTTCACCTCTTCATTCTCAACAGTATCTGGTCTTATCTAATAAATGCCGTTTACATATGCACCCTCAAACCTTTATTGGTTTAAAACGCTATTCCAACTCTAGCGTGTAAATAAATTCAATTACTGAGTTAACGTATTGTTTTTTATTATGTCAAAGAAAAAGTAAATAAGTAAAAAATATTCGGACTAGATGTTGAACGAAATATGGGAGGCAATAGATTATGAAATCATTTGAACTAAATTCGTAATATTTTTGAATTCATTCTAATTGGTCAGAAGGGATCTTCGCCCCGATTTTGTCTGGAAGTAACGTCAAAGATATATGTAAGAATCTAATTGTAGTGTTGACCACGGTAACCATCCTACCACGCCCGGAGGGATCTTCGCCCCGATTTTGTCTGGAAGTAACGTCAAAGATATATGTAAGAATCTAATTGTAGTGTTGACCACGGTAACCATCCTACCACGCCCGGGTTTCGATCAGTGGGTGTCCTTTGGGCTTTTGGGTATGATTTTTTTTTTTAATTTTTAAATATTCTGTTTTTTTTTTTATTGCTTTTTTGGGTGGACGATCTCACAGCCCACCTGGTGTTAAGTGGTTACTGGAGCCCATAGACATCTACAACGTAAATGCGCCACCCACCTTGAGATATAAGTTCTAAGATCTCAGTACAATTACAACGGCTGTCCGAACCTTCAAACCGAAACGCATTACTGCTTCACGGCAGAAATAGGCAGGGTGGTGGTACCTACCCGTGCGGACTCACAAGAGATCCTACCACCATTAATTACGCAAATTATAATTTTGCGGGTGTGATTTTCTCATTTCATGTTTATACTGGTCTAGCTTGTTTTTCGATAGACCGACTTAAGTTCTTTATTTCGTTCCAATTATCAAAAGATCAAATAAATTAAATTAAAAGAATACAACGATTTTATAGTCTATCATTATGAGAGATATGTATGTATGTACCATATAAGACGGGCTTTAGACAGGCCTATATTTCCGCTAAATCAGCAGACCCATTGCGCATGAACGCTTCCAAGTGCCACTTGAGTTCACTCTACTGAACTCACTAGGCGGTCTTCACTCGATTCTAATTAAATAAAGCCTGAGAAAAGCATAACAAAAAACACAAAATTAAATTTACATTACATTTTAAAATTAACTCACAAATTTAATCAAGAGGTTAAGTGAAAAAAACTCCTGACTAAATTATAATAGCAAAGTAATTTTCGAGGCATTTGATTCTACTCGTCGGGGACTATTGATAACATAAAAAGGTAGGCGCTTTTATCGGTGAAATACTAGTTAATTTATTTCACTATATTCAACAATTCTTCACGAACTTAATTTTCGTGTTACAAAAGGTCAAAGATAAATTATTCTATGACTGCTACTATTAATCTATTTCAAGTTGCACACGCTAAAGAAAGTATGTACTAACATATATTTCTTAAAGAATCTGTCTCTTTGCACCTATGAATCTTCTTGACATTGGAAGATCACTTGTAAACAAAACTTTATAGTGAAATTTATAGAAATAGAACTGTTACAGATATTATTGTGTATTTAATGATTTTTTTTCTGGTGGTACCTACCCGTGCGGACTCACAAGACGTCCTACCACCATTAATTACGCAAATTATAATTTTGCTTGTTTGATTTTCTCATTTTATGTTTATACGGGTCTAACTTGTTTTTCGATGGTCCAATTTAAGTTCTTTATTTCGTTTCCCAGATTCTGATCGGTGAATGGCTCGCCAGCAAAATGTCAGGGATGACAGGTGCCAGCATGCTTCGTACGCGCCGCAAGGATGTCAACGTCAAGCCGAATCGGAAGTGAGTTTTTTTTTTGGAATTTATGGTCTGGTATCTAGACCTTTAGGCCAAATCAGAAGTGAGTATTAACTGCCAGAATAGTAGAGGTTATTGGATAAAATTTTATTGATTTTAGGCTCTACTCTTACGTATAGTGTAACACCAAATGGCACCGCTTTGTATTTCCGTCCTTCTTGTCACCTTTTATGCTGTGAGTGAACTGGTTTATAAAGATAAAACATTTAAATAGTTCAAAAGAGTCTTGTTTATTAACCTAACCTCACTCAATAGAGGTAAGGGGCACTAACTTGTATAGGAGACTAAATGAAAAAGTATCCATTGTTAACAGCAAGTTATTGTTTGAAGACTCATAGAAACAGCGTTAGTATGGAAAGTGGAAATGTTAATATGAATATAACAGTTTTAAACTGACTGAAGTGTGCTGGGTTGAAGTGAAGTGTAGTAAGGTTATGGTGCGAATTTTATAATCTTTCCACTTTCTACCTTAATTTCTTCCTTTCATCGGACACTTTTAAAACACAGAGATTTTTCGTTTTTTTTTATTGCCCTTGTAGGCAGACGAGCATACGGCCCACCTGATGGTGAGTGGTTACCGTCGCCCATGGACTTCAGCAATGCCAGGAGCAGAGCCAAGCCGCTGCCTACCGGAAATTCACATTTCTACCCTCCATACATTAACTATACATATTGTATTCCACCTTATTACTACGGGAAAAGACCTCGCGATCTATCACTTGATCAAAGCTGTTTTGATCACTCACCAACATGTCTATATCTGAAGTATTAAGAACTGCCGAAGATAGAGATCCGTGGGAAAATTGTGCATTAAAAGATCAGAGAAACGTCTTCAAAGTAGATGAGATCTTCAGAAATGAAGATACCGACTCGTAATAAAGATTCTAGTTTATAATGGCAGTAGGATGGAAGACTATTCGGATAAGTACCGTTATCTGCTTTATTTCCAAAGTTCAAGATTTCAAAGTAACGGTATTCAGGTTATGATATCTACTCTTTTTTTCCTCGTACCTATGCTGATAGCCTTGAGAGGCTATTTCAGCTTCTCCGTGACGTGTAGGTGAGCTCACGGGGCTCAAACCCGGAGTGTTGCTAACACTGGCGACGCGACCCACTGATGAGATCCGGCGAGAAACTCAGTGGCTCGCGATTCCGATCCACTGTTAGATTCTGGGAAGCCCTGCTCTTGCTAGGTCTAGTGTTAGCAAGTTCTCTTAGATTGAGCCCGTGAGCTCATCTATCCGTCTGGGCCTAGCGAGAGTAGCGTCAAAAAAGCAGGTGGCCTATGTCAATTTTGCCTACCTAATAATACGAGATAATTAACTCAAAAGTATCCCACTATTTCGGATTTCGGCAATCGTATATTAGAAGAAAAATGTATATGCGACAAAAGCGAGATTACATAATGATTATTTTGTTCATTAACTTTAATAATTGTATTTAGATTGGACCGGAAATCGTCCCGGGGCATGCTATACGAGAACGAAGAACTCCGACTACGCACAATAAACATAAATGCTGAAGTTGAAAGAGGTGAGAAATACAGATTAATTCGCACAGCACAATAGTACTTAATCGCAAAGACAAATTTCACAAGGTCAAACCTGGATAAGCGAGAGTTCAAGGGAGCACGATCTCATTCTCGCTTATAGAGGTTTCTCACTAACCCGAGTTTCTCGCTAATGCTCCCTCTGAATTTCATTTCGCGATTTTCCGGATTCAAACGCATTCACTATTATAAGTTTATCACTTAATGACAGTACTTTAATTTTCCGTTTTGACATGATTCAGAACAGAACTTTCCTTCGCAATTGATTAACGATAAACTGAGTAAGTCCGACAAACAGGACGGTACACAGGCACACGTGTCCATTCGAAAAGAATGCAATAAATTAACAACGTTATTTAGTTCCACGACATAGAATGGGTTCAATAATGACGAGAAAACAATACAAAAACAATGGAAGAAAGTTCCACAAAAGTTAAGAATGAGTCATAAAATAGCAGATGTTAAATTTGTAATTTGTTTTTTCATTTGTTCCTCCTAAATAATATAAATAAATAAAGCTCGACTGTCGCTTATAGAGGTATAGATAAGTAGCAGTCTCACTTACGGAGGTCCATGAGGGAAAAACGACTCTCTCTTACAGAGGTTTCTGTTTCTCGCTAATGGAGGTTTTGGGAGCTTAAAATGACAGGTCCTGGCTATTACTCTCACTTATAGAGTTTTCTCACTTATCCAGTTCTCACTTACCCAGGTTTGACTGTAATTGTTTTTGTTATTCATAATTGAGCTAGGGTCTGCTAAAATACAAGATTAATCAATTAGGGAATATGGTTTAATTTGTTTTGTGGTTTGAAACATTATTTTTTATTGAACTCAAAGCTCATCTAGTGTTAAGTGGCTATTAGAAATCATAGACATCACAAGGTGATTACCATCTTACGATTAAAGGTCCATGTCTCAGTTGTATACGAATTACGTAAATTTTAATTGTTGTCGCTTTGATTTTTATTACAACAAGTTAGATCTTGGCCGCGGAAGTCATTTCATTAGAAAAATTGGGAAAGATTGGAATCGCTACATACAAATGCACCGGACGATAATCCTTTAGGCCGCGACGACTTGACAAAATGGTATATAATGCATGGTACCTGAACATAGATTCAATAGAACCAATTTTTCTAATGAAATACGTACTTAAGAAATGTTCACGATTGACTTCCACGGTGTAGGAATAATATCGTAACATCAACATCAATAACATAATAAAACCCATAAAATTATAATTTTCGTAATTAGGTACTGGTGGTAGAACCTCTTGTGAGTCCGCACGGGTAGGTACCGCCACCCTGCCTATTTCAGCCGTGAAGCAGTAATGCGTTTTGGTTTGAAGGGCAGCCATTGTAACTATACTGAGACCTTAGAACTTACATTTCAAAGTGGGTCGCGGCATTTACGTTGTAGATGTCTATGGGTTCCGGTAACCACTTAACACCAGGTGGCCCGTGAACTCGTCGATGCACCAAACCAATAAAAAAACCATAAAATCACCATCTCGGTTTACTTCTATAACAGTCCTCGCATACATTCAGACGGTCAGCCAAAGCTGCTCCGTGGCACGAATGGGCGCGATAATATCACCGCCATAAAAGTCTTCTAGTGTATTTTTTTTTTATTGCTTAGATGGGTGGACGAGCTCACAGCCCATCTGGTGTTAAGTGGTTACTGGAGCCCATAGACATTTACAACCCAAATGCGCTACCCACCTTGAGATATAAGTTGTAAGGTCTCAGTATAGTTACAACGGCTGCCCCGCCCTTCAAACCGAAACGCATTACTGCTTCACGGCAGAAATAGGCGCGGCGGTGGTACCTACCCGTGCGTACTCACAAGAGGTCCTACCACCAGTAGTCTTCTGAAACGTAAAATTTACGTATCTTCTCTTTCAACTTCAGGTCAGTCAGATATAAAGAAGTTAAAACGTGAAAACGAACAGCTGAAGAGGGAGATATCGGCCCTTCGTTATGAGTACGACAGACTGGACAGCATGCTCAGGGAGAGAAGGTCATCACCAGAACACTCGGACGTGCGTTACGCAAATATTAAAACGTAAAACCTAAATTAAATCCCAAATTCCAGAGGGGGAGAGAAGCGAGCGTTGAATCTCTTTACTGATTCTCTAAATACTCTCCATTCTATCTATACTATAAATCTACAATGGTTTTTACGGATGTTCCGTTATAACTACTAAACCATGCATCCGATTGACTTGAAACTTGGTATCCATGTAGAAAATACATGTACTTAATGAATAGGTTAATATTTATATGAGTGTTGGACTCCCTAATAATAATGTTAATTTTCAATGGGCAGCGAAGCGGGAGAGTACGGCTAGTCTATACTAATATATAAATCGACAGTGGTTTTAGGGATATTCCGTTATAACTACTGAACCATACATCCGATTGACTTGAAACTTGGTATACATCTAGAAAATACATGTACTTAATGGATAGGCCAATATTTATATGAGTGTTGGAGTCCCTACACCAGTTGCGGGAGCGTTAATGATGAGAATGTTTGTGGGGGTGAGAAATAATAATGTTAATTTTAAATGCCCAGCGAAGCGGACGGGTACAGCTATTCAATAATAAACCGGTCAGACGTAACCGGAGACATGCAGGACTCATCCTCCAGAGAGGTTTTTCTGCTATATTACGCCGTTTAGGTTCAAGATGAAACAATTGCAGAACCGGTTAAGCTGCTTCTGTATTATACTCGACATACCTACGACAAAATTCTGGGTATAAATAACTTCCGTCTCCAGATACAGGATTATTACATAGAAGCACTGTGGACACTTTCCCTGGAATTATGAGGGTTTATTTAATTAATGATGGTAGTTGTAAAGTAATCTCTGATGCATAAAATATATTGAAATTGAAATTTGATTTGGTGCACACATTGAAAACCTTGTTTTAAATCGTAAATGACTGACCACGCCATAGTTCGGAACGCAGTGCCATTTACAAATGACTTTTACAAGAAATTAATAGAAAATTATGTAAATATAGAATAATAAACGATTAAGCTTAGACTACAAACTTTTTAACGACATAGAGTACCTAAGGCTTTTCCACCCAGAGCAGTTTAGGCAATGGCTCATCTGTGGTCCTAGTTTCACTACGTAGTATAAAACAAAGTTGCTTTCTCTGTCCCTATATCTGTCTCTATGTATGCTTAAATCTTTAAAACTACGCAACGGATTTTGATGCGGTCTTTTAATAGATAGAGTAATTGAAGAAGAAAGTTTATATGTATATTTACATCCATTAAATAGTGGAGAAATCAATAATAAATTACAGTTTCCGAAGCGAAGCGAGGGCGGGTCGCTAGTTACTAATAAACTAATAACCATCTATTTATCCATCCACTGACGCCGTTGTGCAGTAGCTAGCGCCCCTAGTTGTTGCGCCAAGGATCGTGGGTTCGATTCCCACATCGGCCTACATTCCTGTGATGAAGAGGTTTGTTTGCTCTTTGTCTGGGTATCTGTTATCTACGTATTATGTATTTGTTTAAAAACGTATATAAATATAAGTATGTATGTCAGTCTCTCATACCCATAACACAGGGAATCCTAATTTGGGGCCGGACGACCGTGCGCTATATATTTCCGGTTATTATTATTAAATATAGTATCCTCGTCTGCCTATTAAGGCAATAAAAACGCAACGTCATAGCTGTGTAATGATGATAAGTGATTTCCAATCTAAATATCAGTATATAAAACACAATGTCGCTTGGCAGGACAGCGTGTCGTTATGCAGCGCGTGTCCAGAATGTGCCAGTGTGGACGGTTCGTCGCGAGCGGTCGCCTTCCATGACCTGAGCGTGGTGCCTGAAGAAGGCGAACAGGAACCTAAGGTACGTTAATAAGGTCACTTATATGTCTAGCAAATATAAATATTTTACTGGTGGTAGAACGACGTCTTGTGACTCCGCACAGGTAGGTACCACCACCCCGCCTATTTCTGCCGTGAGATAGTAATGCATTTCGGTTTGAAGGGTGGGGCAGCTGTTGTACTGAACCGAGAGTTTAGAACTCATGTCTCAAGATGGGTGGCGGCATTTACGTTGTAGATATCTATGGGCTCCGGTAACCACTTAACACCAAGTGGGCCGTGAGCTCTTTTTTTTCCTACCTATGCTGATAACCTTGAGAGGCGATTTCAGCTTCTCCTTGACATGTAGGTGATCTCACGGGCCTCAAACCGGGAGTGTTGCTATCATTGGCCCTAGCAAGAGCTGCTTCGCAGAATCTACCACCGGATTGAAACGCGACCCTCTCAGGGCCGTTTGAGCCCCGAGAGCTCACCTACACGCTAGGGCAACGCTGAAATAGCCTCAAGGCTATCAAAATAGGTAGGTAGGTAAAAAAAAACTATACAAACAAAACAATTTTCCACGTCACTGCCAAAAAGCGCTCAAGGCAAATTTACCTTTGACTCTTAAATCGACATTCGGCTTCGAGTGTGGATTCGCTTAAGTCCAGAAATAGTTTGGGGATGATTCACGAGGCATGTGGGACTTTACGCGCATACATCGAGATATATGACTAATTTTAGTGTCATTAGTCGACGGGAAAACACAAATACGGCACGCCTATACTTACTTATCACTGGTGGTAGGACGTCTTGTGAGTCCACGCGGGTAGGTACCACCACCCTGCCTATTTCTGCCGTGAAGTAATGCGTTTCGGTTTGAAGGATGGGGCAGCCTTGTATGGTTCAAACTGAAACCTTAGAACTCTTGTTTCAAGGTGGGTTGCGGCATTTACGTTGTAGATGTCCATGGGCTCCGGTAACCACTTAACACCAGGTGGGCCCTGAACTCGTCCACTCGTCTAAGCAATAAAAAAAACTTAAGTTGAAAGAGAAAATAAACCACTTCCTCTAACCCTTTTTTAGTTTTTTATTCGGCCTAAGAAAGTGAATTCAGTAGAAAGAAAATCTTTCGCGAATGATGCTCAGAGGTCGACGACCCGACACGATTTGATTCTTTAGCAAATTCTTCTTCAATGTTTTTTTTATATTATAGCCATTCATAAATTACTTACTACATGGCTATTATGTTAATGGCTTTATAACACACACTCACAGTACCTAATGCTTAGTTTTAATATATTATTTTGAGGAACATATTTGAAATTTGAAAATTTCAAATTCACAATTGACATTGTCTATGACAACAACAAGATATTATTTTTGTGACTAAATTTGTCTGTTAAAATAAATAGAATCTACCTTTTAAATCCTATCATATAATTGTCAATTCTTCGGTTTTAACGAGTCGCAGACGTAATTACAAGTACATATTTCTACAGTATAACCGCACCACTTTTATTGTCATTCAAATACTATTTTTGACGTTTTGAATACATTACAGTTTTCGTAATCGCGCGCATTGTGAGTCTTCATAGAAAACGCGACATGAAGCCGTAAAATTCTAATAGTTTTAATTATCAAAGGATTCATTAAAAAGGTTCAAAAAAACCGGCCACATCATCGTTTCTTAATAGTTATAAATCATCTAATTAATGCTTTTGGTATGCGTTGTGAATGTGTAACAGGATTTTGTAAGGTAAATATATGGCAATTTCATTTACTACTAGCTGACCCGGCAGATTTCGTAGTGGCTCAATCGATAAACAAAAGACCCAAACTTTTGTAAAAAACAAACAAAAATAATCTGTCCGACTGGGGACGCATCAAAGGAAAAACAAAATCGTTTTTTTTATTTAATTCCGAGCATTTTCATTCATTTATCTACCTTTTAAACCTTCTCTGGACTTCAACAAATAATTCAAGACCAAAATTAGCCAAATCGGTCCAGCCGTTCTCGAGTTTTAGCGAGACTAACGAACAGCAATTCATTTTTATATGTATAGATTACTCCATAACATCTTTCAAACCCTATTTTACCATACCACAAAAACATAACATTACGAATCAATTTCCTTATGAAAGAAACATTATTAGAAAAATTATCTCAAACAAACAAATCAGCTGTCTTGTTCGCTAAACTGATATACCAATTGAATAAATACAAAATGCTTTTCGAACTTCAAAGGTTTTTCCTGGTAACAATTGATTAATTTAGTAATTCAATTACGTCATGTTTATAAACACAGATTAGATGAAGATTATAGTTAGTTAACAAACACATAATTATGATGTATGTGATTAAGACAGGCTCACTTCTCACACATACTTATTAGTCTGAAGTTTTTTTTTTTTTTTTGAAGTGAAAACTTCTTTAGAATCGTTGTGATTTCAAACCGGATGCAACGGAAAAAACGACAGGTAAGAGACACAAATACAAAAATGTGTAGGATGAAGCCAGCAAAGAATGAGACAGAAATATACATACTATTTAATACAGCGCCATCTGTGAGATTTTTTAATACTAACGTGTGTATGAAAGCTCT
>NW_021011798.1:0-13632 GCF_003987935.1 Bombyx mandarina | reverse complement strand
CATATTTTAAATTACCATAATCGTTTCAATCGGTTGAAAGTTTGTTAATTTGTTTCAATTACAGGAAAGTTCATTGTCATGTCGTTTTTGAATTGACTCGTATACCGAAATTGTTTTTCTTTGATATTTCGATATCAATAAACGTATTAAGTCCCCTAGAAGACTTGCCCTTTAAAAATAATGCATCAATTCTACAATTTCTCATTTTCAGAGATAGACTCTGATCTGGCCTACCATATTGCGTAGTCTCAAACGTATTTTTTTTTCTTTCTTGTACTTAATAGTGTAAGGTAAGAACAATAAATAAAGGTAACTATTTTACATTAATCGAAGCTCTACCGTAGCTCATCGGCGTTTACTTTCTGATATCGTTTATAAATCTATTAGGCGATCTGGATTATTTATTGTTCTATTATCATTTATGGTAGTATTAACATTTGCTACTGTATTTTTATGTTAATGCTTTAACAACGCATCACTTTGTATATTGTGTTCAGATTAGCTTTACATTATGTGACCACTAATAAGACTCATTGTATAAAAACTCTGATGGGTTGATTGAATTCCGTTTGTCTGTTTTTTATGCTGTTTTAGTCTGGTGCTATGATGCGTAACAGCCGTACTGGTAGTATAAGATCGTTAATAGCTGTAGGAGGCTATTATATACATCTAATCCAGGTGTATAGTGCGGGTACCTCAAGCTTTTGAGATAGATTAGTGGATGTACATGATCTCATGTTTAATTGAGTCCGAACAAGCTAGTCCCCATATCACTTCATCAGACAAATACGTATTGTCACTACATCACAGCACTGAATTCTAGCTGGGATGTGGTGATCATGTACCCTCGAGGCTTGTACAACAAAAGTTCTACCACTCCAGTACTTTACGTCATCTATATTATGAGGTTGTGTGTCTGTGTTGCTTGCATGATTTTTATTCAGGTGTCAGTTCTCTCTTCCAGCGATGGAAGTCCAATGCTAACATGTTATGAATTTGAGTTATACATAGATTTATAATACGCGTGGTTAAGCAGATGCTGACTTATTGCGAGGAGCTATGAATGAAATTGGTTACCATCTCTAACAATGGATATCTGCTAGAAGCGTCATGCTCGTCGAATACGAATGCACCGACGTCTTACCTTTAGGCCACGACGACTTAAACTTTTTTTTTTTTTTTTTTTTTTTATGATTAAGGTTACTGGTGGCCCGGGCCTTCCAGTATTCAGGATAGGTGGGCGAGCAAAGGCTCAGCCAGGAGGGGTGGGATTTGCTAACAGCTATCGAGCGCCTCCGAAGGAGACCTAACAACTCAAGAGCAGCTGCTTCGCGAATGAATCTACTACCGGATCGGAATCGCGACCCGCTGAGAAGATCCGGCGAGAAACTCAGCGAGCTGATTCATGGGTTAGGTTGCACGGCGAACTCTTTCTCGAGTTCGACGAGTACGGTTACCGAGGTCCCTAAGCCTGCTCCTAGAGCTGAAGGCGTCTAGTGCGAAGGTTATTGGTCTGATGGATCCGTAAGGACGGGTCTAGGGCGTCGACGGTGACTGGCTCCTGCATGATCAGGATTCGGGGAGTAGTCAGCGGCGGCTACGATAAGGCGATTATCATGACGCATAGCCTTATCGAAGTACCGTTCCGACGCTGACTTCATGTATTTCTGTATAGATTCGAGGCCCAGGTCGTCGTGTAGGTCAACGTTCCTCACGAACCGGAGCTCCGACGGCTAACCTGCAAAAGCGGGATTGTAGATTGAAGGGTGTCTATGTGCGTGCGGGCCGCGTGAGCGAACACCACACTCGCGTAAGTCATGACGGGCCTTATGCAAGTTTTGTAAAGTGTCACCTTGTTCCGAAGGGACATTTTACTCCGCTTACAGATCATGGGGTAGAGTCTACCGAGAATAAACGCGGCACGGTCACGGACTGATTTTATATGCGGGCGGAATGTCATCGATGCATCCAGGGTAACGCCCAGGTACTTGACCTTCCTGGCCCAGGGTATGGGTTGTCTAAAGAGAGTAATCGGGGGTGTGAGATTCCTCCTCCTAATCCGGGAGGAAATCCGTGTCTTCCCCTCTACTTCGACTTTATTTATATACCATTATAGCACTATAAATATAGCATACTATAGGTATATACTATTTATATATGTTTACTTTTTTATCTATTTTAAATGTGTAGTAGTATTGTATAAAAAGATTTGTATGGATAGTACAATTAGTATTTGTATGGATAGTGTGCCCTCAGTTAGACGGCTGCTCTTCTTCGTCAGGATTAGCGGGTGCTTCTGCATCTCAGGAAAAAAAATTGCAATGTCCAAAATGTCCCCAAGTGAGGCTTTTTAAAGGAAATCGTGGTCTCAAAATATATATCAGTCGAAAACACCCAACATTTGGAAGGGTAACCCTTCCTCAAATCATACCATAATTCCTCCTTCACACCCTATAACTTCTCCGTCACAACCAGATAAACTTTTTTGGGAAAAAAATTCAGAATTAAAAAAGAACGTTCCAGTTATTAAACGAATTCCCCGTGGTGCAAGGATTGCAGCATCACAATCGTTATCAAATTTGATCAAAAACGTTATAATACAGAATTCTGTTTCGGTCTGGGAGCGTCTCCTTCTTTTTCCATACAGAATTTTACACATTAGACCTAACAAAAATATTAAAACGACTATAACACAAACAATCAAAGATAATTGTAGTGATAACACATATATCTCTAGCAATGATTTCAATAGTGATTCATTCATTTTGTCAACCAAAAAATCCCACTCTGAGATCACATTTTTTAGAAAAGTTGAAACTAGACTCGGTGATGGTGATATAAGGGGTGCTGCAAAACTTTTGTTTTCAACTGATGTAATAGCACCTGATACCTCCGATACTTTGCAAGCTCTCGAAAGTAAACACCCATATCCGTCATCAAACATATTTTTTCCTGACCCTCCCAGCTCTGAACAAGCCATAGAGGCAACCATAGAGGATGTTGCTAATGCTCTTGCATCTTTTCAGAGTGGTTCTGCGGGCGGGCTTGATAGCCTAACGCCACAGCACCTTAAAGATCTAACTAGTGGCAGCTGTGGCGCTGTCAGCCAGTCGCTTTTAAAAGGCTTAAAAGATTTAATTAATTTTATGCTTTCGGGCAAAGTCAATGATAAAATCATTGACATTCTCTATGGTGCAAATTTATGTGCTCTAAATAAGAAAGATGGGGGAGTAAGACCAATTGCCGTGGGCACGGTATATCGCCGTCTGGCAGCCAAAATCTGTTGCAAGAAAAACATGGAAAAATTAAAACAATACTTCCAACCAGTGCAATTAGGTTTTGGCTCACGAGGCGGCTGTGAGGCTGCTGTCCACGCCTTAAGGACTTTTCTCCATGAGCAGGGAAGGGTTGTGGTTCTCAAAGTCTACATCAAAAAAGCCTTCAATTCAGTCGATAGGGCTATCTTGCTAACACAAATAAAAAACAAAATTCCTGATTGTTGGGTGAATATTTGCAAATGAACATATTAGACGATTTTAATTCCAAAACTGTTCTTTGTAGTGGTTTAGTAATTTACACGGCAGTTTAAATATAGCATGTATTAAAACAATATTACATTTAAAAAGAAAAAATACCTACTTACTATTCTAGCTTGCTCCTTACCATTCGGGTAAAATGTGAACGGGAAAAATGGTAAATAGTAAAATGGTGAGTAGATATTTGGAAACATTTGTGTACGTTTATTAGACTTATGAGACTAAATACGTTACCAAACGAGAAATAATCTTATATCAAATATTTAGATCTCAAATATATAATATAATATTTAATTATAGTTAATATCGCCAAGTGACACTATGCAAAAAGAGATCGATCGGAGAATAGACAATACTTGGAAGAGATACTGGTCCCTCAGTGAAATAATGAAAAATAAAGATATGCCTATGAAAGACAAACGAAAAGTATATAATACGTGCATTCTACCATGCCTGATCTATGGATGCCAAACATGGGCATTGACAAAAAAACAATAAAATAAAATAAACATGTGTCAGAACAATATAGAAAGAAGTATCACTGGAATTAAGAGAAAAGATAAAATTAGACTAACATACGTAAAAAATATAACAAAATTAAAAAGCGTCGAAAAGGTACATAAAATTCAAAAGTGGAGATGGGCAGGACATATGTTAAGAGAGACACAAGAAAAGTGGACAAAGAATGTAACGGAATGGTACCCAAGAGATGGCCATAGAAGTAAAGGCAGAAAAAATCAAAGATGGGAAGATGATTTCAAAAGAATAGCTGGCGGAGAGTGGCTGAGAAAGTCAAAGGACAGGACCTTGTGGAAAACATTAAAGGAGGCCTATGTCGAGAGACAAGCTGTTTCCTAGCATTAAAATATATATATAATATCTAGATATAAGCATTGTAAATTTTTAACAGCAATAAAGGCTTATTATTATTATATTTAATTTAATCTCAAATATTTAGATCATTAATTAAATTAATCTGAACAAATAACTTACCTTTAGAAGACACGAACGGTAAGATTTTATTTTGACCTGGACGATTTTTTATACATTATTCATTTTTCGTTGGCGCCAAATTGCTCTTAAAGACCTGTGATCTGCTCAAGTCACCAGCGGGCACTGAGGTCGTGGTGGGGAGTTATCGTGAAGATTACATTTACCATTGGGTACAATTCTATTTCACTGTCAGTATTCGCGAACGGTAAGTAGTACGAAGGGTGGGACAATTTTTGAATTGGTATAAAATTAACTGAAACTGTTCTTTATATCATATATTTTATTTTAGTTTATACATTAACTATTATATTTACTAAATAATAAGAAAAATGTTATTCTTCTAAGGTTTCGTTTAATTTTTCTTATCATAATGGTTGGCGGGGGAGGGCCTCCGCTGTAGGCAGACTGGCAATAGGGCCAAGCTGCTAGAATGTCCTGTTGCCAACAGTCCCGGCATCGCGGA
This sequence comes from Bombyx mandarina, assembly GCF_003987935.1. Next base: position 8,640 of record NW_021011798.1, on the reverse strand, counting down.
GCGTCTGGCGGCAAGGCTCCGTATGGTTCTGCCTGAAGAGGAGGTGCGGGTGCATAGGCCGGTCAAGATGGCCGAATTTAGAGTGACTGGCCTGGACGGCTGCACCACCAGGGATGAGGTGGCGGCGGCCGTCGCTACCCAGGGCAACTGTGCCCCGCAGAATATAACGGTAGGGGAGCTGCGCTCCGGTTATACCGGGGCCGGCTCCGTGTGGGTACGTTGCCCGGTGGAGGCGGCCGTCGCCCTGCTCCTCCGCCCGGGAGACCGTCGGGGAATCCAGCCAGGTTGCGCGTGGGCTGGATAGCAGCCCACGTGCGCCTGCTAGAACCGCGTGCCTGGCGGTGACTAAGGTGCTTTTTTTATTTTTTTTTATTGCTTAGATGTGTGGACGAGCTCACAGCACACCTGATGTTAAGTGGTTACTGGAGCCCATAGACATCTACAACGTAAATGCGCCACCCACCTTGAGATATAATAAGTTGTAAGGTTTCAGTATAGTTACAACGGCTACCCCACCCTTCGAACCGAAACGCATTACTGCTTCACGGCAGAAATAGGCAGGGCGGTGGTACCTACCCGCGCGCATTATAGTTTTGCGGGTTTCACTTTTATTACACGATGTTATTCCTTCACCGTGAAAGTCAATCGTGAACATTTGCTGAGTACGTATTTCATTAGAAAAATTGGTACCCGCCTGCGGGATTCGAACACCGGTGCATCGCTTCGACACGAATGCACCGAACGTCTTATCTTTTAGGCCACGACGACTTCGACAGTGCTTCAGCATTGGACACTGCCTCGTCAGGTGCGTGAGTGCGGTTGACCGCAGCGGACTTCCGCCTGGATAACCTGAAAACAAGGCGGCCGTGTGCTTGGCTGCGCCGCATTGTTCATTATGTGCGCCGGCCGGACGCAGGGCTGATCACCGGACCGGGGGCAAGGCATGCCCCCAGGCTGGCAAAAATGCAATTCGAAATTGGCGCCGCCAAGCTAAGCGGCGCCAAAAGAAGCGGTCGGCCAGGGGAGCACCAGCTGGCACTTTGGCCCCCACTGAGGCGTTCGAGCCCGATAGCGGGGACAATAGAGTAGGGGAGGGGGCGATGGATGTGGTCCAGCCTTAATGGATCACACCTATCACTTCTTCCAAGGAAATTTGAACCACTCCGCCGGGGCTCAGGACATGCTGCTCCAGACTATGTCGGAGTGGTCAATTGACGTGGCTGTGGTCGCCGAGTCGTACTTCGTTCCCCCAGCGGATGACTGCTGGTTTGGGGACGTTGATGGCTTGGCGGCCATACTTTTAAGAAGATCCGCGATGATTTCTCCCCTGGCGATGGTGACCAGGGGCCCCGGGATCGTCGCGTTACAACTAGAAAATACCGTCGTGATCGGGGTGTACTTCTCTCCAAATCGGCCTACCGTCGAGTTCGAGCGATTTCTGGACGGGCTAGAGGTGATCGCTCGTCACCTCTCTCCCCGATCGGTGATACTGGCGGGGGACTTCAATGCGAAGTCTGTTGCTTGGGGTTCTCCATCCACGGACGCTCTTGGTAGGCTGTTAGAGGAGTGGGTGGTCGCGGCCGATCTCTGTATCGTTAACAGGGGCTCGGTCGCGACATGCATGCGATGGACGGGAGAGTCTATCGTAGAATTGACGTTCGCGAGCTCGTCCATCGCACAGCGCATCCTGGGCTGGGGCGTGGTGGTGGGGGCGGAATCGTTGTCGGATCACCGGTATATCCGGTTCAATCTTTCCGCTCCCGCGCCGACGCCGACTGCAGGCGCTCGCGGGGTTAACTCCTCGCGGAGGGCGTCCCGATCATTCCCTAGGTGGGCATTGAAGTTCCTGAAGAAGGAGCTCCTGATGGAGGCCTCTATGGTGGCGGCGTGGACGCCCATGCGCCCACACGCTTTCGACGTGGAGGCTGAGGCCGAAAGGTTCCGCGGCGCGATGCACCGCATATGCGATGCCTCGATGCCCCGGGTCGGCCCTCGGCATTGCGGACGGCGGCAGTCGCCCTGGTGGTCACCTGAAATTGCGAGACTGCGTGCAGTCTCCATTCGGGCGAGCCGCCGGTGCGCTAGACATCGCCGTCGCCGCCACCTGCGGCGCGACGACCCCGTCGCGTTCGCGGAGGAGGAGACTCGGCTGCACGGCGAATATCGCGCTGCGAAGGACGCCCTGTGGCTGGCTATCAGGCGGGCCAAGGAGCAGAACATGGAGAGACTCTTGGATGCGCTCGAAGCGGATCTATGGGGGAGTCCGTAGAGGCTGGTGCGTGGCAAGCTGCGCCCGAGGGCCCCCCCTTTGACTGAGCGACTTCAGCCTCAACAGCTGCGGGACATCGTTTCGGCGTTGTTCTCGCAGGAGCGGGAGGGTTTTGTTCCCCTACGGGTGAGCCGTCGGACGTCAACGACGGCGAAGCCCCTGCTGAGGTGCCCCGTATTACTGGGGCAGAGCTCCGTGTGGCCGTTGTCAGGATGACTGCAAATGACACGGCCCCCGGCCCGGACGGAGTCCATGGCCGGGTGCTGGCCTTGGCCCTCGATGCCCTGGGGGACCGGCTCCTGGAGCTATTTAATGGTTGCCTGGAGTCGGAACGGTTTCCGTTGCTCTGGCGGACGGGCAGACTTGTGTTGTTGAGAAAGGAGGGGCGCCCGGTGGATACAGCCGCTGGGTATCGTCCCATCGTACTGCTGGACGAGGCGGGAAAATTGCTGGAGCGTATTATGGCTGCCCGCATCGTTCAGCACCTGGTCGGAGTTGGACCAGACCTGTCGGCGGAGCAGTTCGGCTTCCGGGAGGGCCGTTCGACCGTTGGCGGTGTCTCTTGACATCGCCACTGTGGGATGAGCCGCTTTGTGAATTAATACGTAAAAATCTACTTGACTCATGTAGAGATTCAGCAGAGCGTGCTCGCCTCCTCGCAGTTGCAGAATGAGAATCGGGGCTATGGTTGCAGGCCCATCCATCACTTCACACCGGCACTCTAATGTCCGACAATAGCTTTCGTTTAGCAACCTGTCTTCGCCTGCTGTGTTCAGCATCACTGCCAGTGTGGCAACATTGTCGACCGCTTTGGTTACCACGGGCTCTCATGCGCGAAAAACGCTGGCAGAATATCCCGCCACGCCAGCATAAATGACATCATCCGTCAGGCCCTTGTCAGCGCCGGCGTGCCAACCATTCTAGAACCGAATGGTTTGGTGTGAGGCGATGGTAAGAGACCAGACGGTATGTCGATTATTCCCTGGAAGATGGGTCGGTCGCTCGTTTGGGATGCGACTTGTGTAGATACCATGGCACCGACACATCTTCCTGGGACTAATCCTAACGCTGGCAGCGCTGCTTCAACGGCTGAAGGCCTCAAACGGCGGAAATATGAAAATATCTCTAAAGATTTCATTTTTGTTCCGTTTGGGGTAGAAACTTTGGGCCTTTGATTTTATCATAATACTATTGTAAATAGGAATTTAGTTAGTCACGAATATTTTTCGTCCTGGGTACGACGTTAATCTTCCTCATCCTGGGTACGACGTTAAACTTCTTAGTTGCCAACCCGCATGCCCAGCGTGGTGACTTAAGGGCACAAACATCCCAGTGACAGGACACAAAATGCTACGGCCCCCAGTACCCGGCAGCTCTACTACTCCTGGCCACGGTGACGGTCACGGTAACGGTAGGGCAGGGAGTGCGAAGAATCTCCGGTCGGCAGGCCACCATAAACAACTGACCATTGGCACGTTTAACACCCGGACTTTGAGGCGAGATGAGGATGTGGAAGAGCTGGAAGTAGAATTGAGGTCCATTAAATGGCATATCCTTGGGCTTTCGGAGGTCCGTAGAGAGGGTGAGGACACCGTCATCCTCGTTGCGTTAGTGCGCACGGCGGGAAGTCGTTGGATGCGGAAGGCGGAGGACCGCATTATGTGGAAGGCATTGGGGAAGGCCCATGTCCAGCAGGGGGCAGATAAAGGCAGATAAAAGATGATGATGATGACGAATATTTTCGAAATTCAGTAAGAAGTGTAAGCAGGATTCGTTGCTCTAAGGATTTTTTAACACCTATTGAAAAAACTATATAGTTCTGTTGGCCTGCATAGCTTTGGTTTCACCGTCCCTTTTGTTTCTGCAGTAAAACAATAGCACAACCAAACACGTATTACACCTTACTCTACATGTGCTTTGTTTTTTGAGGCCGTGTTCAAATAGATGGAATTTACATTGTTTTAGTATCTATAGTCTTCACTAAGCATATAATACCCTTTGAGTTATGAGTTGGATCCTTCTGAATGATGCACATTATATTTTAATAATATCAAAGTGTTAATCGACTTTGTGTATTTAAGTGCATGTTTATTTCGGACTCTGTACGTCTGTGTGTTTGTCTGTCTGTAGGTATACAAAATAATATAGTCTTAATTTACTTGGTATAGTATATTTGAAGAAGTTATTGTCAAATAGTTGGGGTTCTAGAACTAACATTTCTTAAGTAATATAAATTTTCTCAAGTAATATGTGCAACGAATTGCGTATAAATTGTTATTAAAATGAAATGATGTTTTTATTTATTGATTATTAAATTGCTATATAAAAGCCAATTCCAAGTAAACAATAATATTTTTCTGCAATTTATGTAGCTTACTTTTAATTTGAATTTTATTTTATAATTTAATTAAAATTATGAAAATAGTATATTTTAGTAATTTTACCAGTGGATATCCGCTGTGTTTCCTATAATCTGAAATGGTAGAAACATATGTCTTTTTTATTTATTTTTTTATTAATGATTGAAGGATTGCTGGTGGCCCGGAGGCCTTTCCAGTTTCACCAAGACAGGTGGGCGAGCAAAGGCTCACCAGGAGAGGTGGGATTGGCTATCAGCTGCCCGAGCGTCCAAGCTAACCGTACCTAACCTAAACTGCTCAAGACCACCTGCTTCAAGAATGAATTTACTAGCGGATAGGAATCGCGACCCGCTGAGAAGATCCGGCGAGTAGCTCACTGTCATTGGTTAGGTTACACGTCTATAATATTTTCTCTATAATGTATATACCAAATAGAAATATAAACAGTAAAAAAAAAATTAATTACTCGTTCGAAAACAGAAATTTTATTACTGCTCGAAAATGACATAAACCGTAACGTATCTTATCAGTACTTTGAAAAACAGCTATGTAGGTGAAAACTGACATTTCTTTTAAAACTGCATATTAATTTCTTGGTTAAATAAATCATCTATCGTTTTTAAGGCCACGGTAGTTTATGAGAAATGTAATCTCGGTTTAGTGCAAATTGAAAAAAATATCCTTCTAAATAGTATTTCTTAGATTTTACTCCTGAAAAACCAATTTAACTTAGAACTGACGCTCATGCTGTAACGCTAGAAAAATTGAATTGAATTTTTTTTAGAAATTAACGCCATCTAGCATATACGTGGCGCAGTGTGGAGAAATAAAATAATTTTAAAACACTAAGTAGTTCTCTCACTCGACGCTGCATGACGTGACTGTGCGATCTTGTCTATAGTTCGAAGGTGAGATTGGCACAGCACTATTAGGCAGAATCTTCGAGAACCGTCAGACTGTTGCTATAAAAGGACAAGTCACTTTGTCCGAGTCCTTTTTCAATCAACATCTCTCGAGCTGCAGTGAAAGTTTTGTTACGCATCTACCTGAGTCAATTAAACAGTTCCNTCACTCGACGCTGCATGACGTGACTGTGCGATCTTGTCTATAGTTCGAAGGTGAGATTGGCACAGCACTATTAGGCAGAATCTTCGAGAACCGTCAGACTGTTGCTATAAAAGGACAAGTCACTTTGTCCGAGTCCTTTTTCAATCAACATCTCTCGAGCTGCAGTGAAAGTTTTGTTACGCATCTACCTGAGTCAATTAAACAGTTCCTTGGTGTCTTGTATTAAACCAGGGTAAGTGTTTCATAATTTATTCTCCACACTGTGTCCACAAACTTTAACTAATTAGAAGCTAACACTACTTTGTCTTATCGTGTAGGTCCTAATAACTAGTACATTATATGTACATCAGTTAGGGTGCGGAGAGTGACTTTTAGATCACCTTCGACATCCCGCAGTACCTTTCTGCGTGGACGCTGCCGGAAGCGAGGTACTCTGGCTAGGCGATCCAAGAAAGAGTACTTGACTACGGTAGACCAAGAACACATCTGCATACACAACCTTGCTCGGATCCAGCAACCCAAGTTGCTGGGAAGCAATCCGGTGAACCTTCATCGTCCGTTTGTTAACTAAACTGGTGAAACCGTCATTGTTTCTAGTTTAAGTTAATTTTAAACTAATTTCGTTGATAACCTTCTTGTGTGTTCGGTGTACCTACCGACACACATGTAACATTGTATCTGACCACTAATTTAATCTTTGTGAACTATTATAACAGTTGTATCCGTGTTATTTAAATAGAATAAACACTGCTTTGTTATATTGTAATTGTTTTCATTTATTGGTGTGAATCTCCCAGAGCGATAAGTGGTGGCGCCCTGAGATCCTCCTCACAGAGTCTCCTGTTCACCAGTTGTCTACCGGTGGTGACGTGTCTAGAAGTGGTGCGACTCGGCCCCGTGTCTCTCGACCCATAGACCACCTATTGGGGAGTGACGCGACTGGGCCTCATGTAACATCAGCATACCAGGGACACCCTTAGACACAGACACGTTATAATTGTAGTATATTTATAATGACGTAGTGAGGGTGTCTTTAAAATAAATCAGTATTAAACCAACTGGCGTGTGTTTCACTACATGGTGGCAGCGGTGCGTCGTTTTTAACATTAATACACGTTAAATGGAAGTAACCAACATAAATATGGAACACGCGCGTCCTCCAGCAGAATTATCACTCGATGGCGGTCCGGCTGCACGCTCCGAGGCGCGGCGGCAATGGCGGAAGCTGTTCGAAGTATTTTTTAAAGCGTCTGGAGTGAGCAAAGAGCCTAAAGAAGTTCAGGCTAGTTTGTTGGTGAATCTCATAGGATCAGCCGGTTACGAGGCTTATATGACCTTCACTTTTAACGAAGGTGAAAGTGAGGATGATATCGACTGTGTTCTGAATAAGTTCGACAAGTACTTTGGAGCAAAACCGAATATCATAGTAAGACGGTATAAGTTCTTCACACGTGATCAAGAAGATGGCGAAAATATTGACCAATACATAACCGCATTGAGGGTACTGAGTCAGCAATGCGAATTCAGTGAATTACACGAAAGCTTGTTACGTGATCGTATCGTATGCGGTGTCAATAACAACACGGTGAGAGATCGACTTCTTCGCACTGATGATCTTACACTAGTGAAGGCCCTACAACTCTGTCAGGCGGCCGAGATGTCTAAAGAGGACAGTAAATACATTAACTGCGCTGCGGACAGTGTGCAAGTGTCTGCAGTTCAGAACAGAAGCAGTGAACGAAGAGGACAGCGCGCGAGAGGAGTACGCGGCGCAAGAGTTGGCAGTAACGGCGGGCAGAGAACAGCTCGCAGCGCCTGTCAGCGATGTGGAAACAGCCGGTGTCTAGGCGGTGAACGTTGTCCAGGGCATTTTTCGCGAGTATGTGTGCAAAGGAAAGCGATTCGTAAGGTATTAAATTTGAGTATAGATACTGCGAGCAGTGATAGTGAAGAAAAATGTAAAGAAATGTTCTATGTGAATACGATCGCGAGGAACAATAATAACACATGTAAGTCGTCTAATGAATGGGTGGAAATTGTAAAATATAAAGGAAAAAATATTATGTTAAAAATAGATACGGGGTCTATGATTAATGTAATGTCTAAAACTGATTTTTTCAATTTGGGTTTATCAATTAACAGCCTTAAGCCCTTTACAAAGCGGGTACATTTCTTTACAGGGAACAGGTTACCTATTATAGGTATTACTGAACATCTGTGTGTTACATTCAATAACAAACGTTATTTTTTGCCATTTGTTGTTGCCAATTTAAACTGTCAGAATGTACTCTGTTTAGAAAGCTGTATTTCTTTGGGATTAATTAGCAACGTTAATATAATAAATATTGATAAGTACTCAGACTTGTTTCAAGGTCTAGGAAAATTACTTGGTAAATATATTATTGTAATAAATAAAAACATACAGCCTGTTGTTAGTCCAACGAGAAAAATTCCCTTAGGAATTAAAGGTAAATTGTTGGACGAGTTACGTAGAATGGAAGAGTTAGGTGTGGTTAGAAAGGTCACACACCCAACCGATTGGGTGAATGCAATTGTTTTAATCGCAAAAAAGGACGGTGGCATTCGTGTATGTTTAGACCACTGAAGTAAGAAACCTATGGAAATGAAACGTCAACAAAAAATTCGTGCCACTGTGACGTCATCTGGCCACAAAACATGGCGGTTTTAGTGCTGCCCAGAAGATTTTAATGTTAGTAGGTTTTATCGATAAACGTTCTTGGCTTATTTTATTTTAAATATTGTTGAGTGAATGTATTTGTAGAATTTATACTTTAATAGGAAGTAAGTATATTGTTATGTGCAAAGATGATGTGATTTAGATATTATGTGAAATCTAAGACGAGTTCGTGCTTCAAATTTGCCAAGTAAACGATATGACGATTTTTTAAATTTGCTACACTGATTTTATAAAGTTGTCGTTTG
>NW_021011797.1:0-13791 GCF_003987935.1 Bombyx mandarina | reverse complement strand
CGATTCCGATCCGGTAGTAGATTCATTCGCGAAACAATTGCTCTTGAGTTGTTAGGTCTCCTTCGGAGGCGCTCGGGCAGTTGTTAGCAAATCCCACCCCTCTTGGCTGAGCCTTTGCTCGCCCACCTGTCCTGGTGAAACTGGAAAGGCCTTCGGGCCACCAGTAAACTTTCAATCATAAAAAAAAAAAAAAAAATACTAATATATCGGTCTCACCCTTAATTATTACACTAATTAATTGAGCGTTTCATTAGCTTTTAAGCTGAGTGACTATTTATAATTTATTTTTATTCTATTGTCTATTTTTGTTAAGTAATAAATAAAACAAAATAAACAGTCTGCTGTGCGATTGTTTAATTGTGAAAAAAACAGTCTGCTGGGCGATTGTTCAATAAAAAAAAGAGTCTGCTGGGCGATTGTTCAATAAAAAAAACAGTCTGCTGTGTATAAGGCAATTGTATATAGATTTAGTGAATAAATAGATATAACGAATAAACCGAGCCGATCATAGTGAAAATGATCTCGACGAGAGCCGTATTTTACACGAGATCTCTGTAGGGTAACATTCCGAGGTAGTTAAGCGACCCTGCGACGTTGTCAGGTACCTGCCGACTTGCCGACCGACTACCTGCCAACCGCCGGGAAGCTGCTTTTTATTATTTCCTACCTATGCTGATAGCCTTAAGAGGCTATTTCAGCTTCACCCCAACGTGTGTAGGTGAGCTCACGGGGCTCAAACCGGAGAGTTGCTAACACTGACCCTAGCAAGAGCAGTGCTTCGCAGAGCCTACCACCGGATCGGAAACGCGACCCACTGAGAAGATCCGGCGAGAAACTCAGTGGGCTGTGTCTAGGGGTTCATTCGCTCGTCGAGCCCTTCGTCGCAAGCGACGGGTTCGACGAGGACGGTGACCGGGACGCTGCTGTGCGATTGTTTGATTATAAACAAAACAGTCTGCTGTGCGATTGTTCAATAAAAAATAGTCTATATAACATTTTTATAAAAAATTGTAGTATAAATTAGGTTACCAATATTAAGTTGAGGAAAAAAAATTTATTCATTTATTCTGTAAATCTTACAAGTGACTTTTTTTTTTGTTTCTTCCTTCATTGTATATAAACTTACTAACATAACTTGAAAATTATAATAATTTAATTGATAAACGACTTACATAAAATTGTAATTTATTTCCCATACAAATCTTTTTACCTTAGTTTATTTTATTATTAACTATTGTACTAAAAATGTTTTCACCTCATAATTTAAAACTATCCATTATTGCTAACAATCAATTGTTAGAAGATGAGCATATAGATTATTTTGCTCTTCTCCTCCACAATCAATTTAATTATGCTATTCGAGAAAGTTGGTATGTTCAGCATCCAGAAGCTATTGAAAAACTGGATGCTAATAAAGAGCATATACAAATATTGCATAGTCGTGACACAGATTATGTTTTTAATCAAAATGAAAGGTATGGCACCGATCACTGGGTTTGCAGTTATTATGATACGAAAAAATTTTATATTTTCGATTCTGCGAATAGAAAACAACTTCATGAAAAGCATAAGATTTTTTTAGAAAAATTATATCCAGAATTTAACTTTAATAGTAATACAATTGAATTTCCTGATGTACAAAGTCAACCAAATAATTATGATTGTGGAGTATATGCAATTGCATTTGCAACCTCATTGGCCTTAGGAGAGTGGCCAGTAAAATCTTTATTCCTTTTCGATCATAATAAAATGCGTAACCATTTGATAAAACTATTCAGTGATCATATCATAGCGAGTTTCCCAAAGATACCTAGTGATAATGGAAAAATTCCGATGGAAACTTTTTCCGCAATCATGAAAGAAGAAAACGTTATAGTTACTAACAGTGATTATAACGTATTTCCAACTGATAAATTTAAGAAAGTTGACTTAAAAATTAAAAATAAAGCAGCGATAAAACCTGTAGGTATGAAAACTAGTGATTTATAGAAAAATGTATGCAAAAGAAAAATTGCAACAATAAGCTTAAGTAATGATAATTCATTGTCAGCTCTGAATAGCAAAAATTTTCCCAGTAAGAATAATTCACGTCATAATTTAAAATTATCTATTATTGCTAACAATCAATTGTTAGAAGATGAGCATATAGATTATTTTGCTCTTCTCCTCCACAATCAATTTCATTATGCTATTCGGGAAAGTTGGTATGTTCAGCATCCAGAAGCTATTGAAAAACTGGATGCTAATAAAGAGCATATACAAATATTGCATAGTCGTGACACAGATTATGTTTTTAATCAAAATGAAAGGTATGGCACCGATCACTGGGTTTGCAGTTATTATGATACGAAAAAATTTTATATTTTCGATTCTGCGAATAGAAAACAACTTCATGAAAAGCATAAGATTTTTTTAGAAAAATTATATCCAGAATTTAACTTTAATAGGAATACAATTGAATTTCCTGATGTACAAAGTCAACCAAATAATTATGATTGTGGAGTATATGCAATTGCATTTGCAACCTCATTGGCCTTAGGAGAGTGGCCAGTAAAATCTTTATTCCTTTTCGATCATAATAAAATGCGTAACCATTTGATAAAACTATTCAGTGATCATATCATAGCGAGTTTCCCAAAGATACCTAGTGATAATGGAAAAATTCCGATGGAAACTTTTTCCGCAATCATGAAAGAAGAAAACGTTATAGTTACTAACAGTGATTATAACGTATTTCCAACTGATAAATTTAAGAAAGTTGACTTAAAAATTAAAAATAAAGCAGCGATAAAACCTGTAGGTATGAAAACTAGTGATTTATCGAAAAATGTATGCAAAAGAAAAATTGAAACAATAAGCTTAAGTAATGATAATTCATTGTCAGCTTTGAATAGCAAAAATTTTCCCCGTAAGAATAATGTAGAAGTCGAAACAAGTACAAACACTATAAAAAAAGATTCATCACTTACTAAACAGAAGCGGAAAATTGAAACAGTTTCGTTTAACAATAACGATGCATCTTCAACTCAAAATGTTAAGAAAGTTATTTTTTCCATTTCGAAAAAAATCAAGTTGCTAACAACGGAACGAAAAAGAAACCTTCAAACAACGTTAGTAGAAGAATTATCATCAACAAAACGAAGAAATACCGATAATACAAGTTTGTTACCAAATGTAAGTGATACGTTTTTAAATATAGTAAGACATGGAGGTCAACTGCAGGATGAGCATATGTATCATTTCAAATTAATTTTAGCAAACTGTTCAGATTATGACCTTCGCGACACGTTATATTTAGCGAGACCTGAAAAAATCGAAGCCGTACTGCAGTTGAAAAATCATATACAAATATTATATAGCACTGATAAACATTGGATATGTTCATATTATGATACAAAAAAGATTTATATTTACGATTCTTTGAATAGATTTTCATTAAATGACGATCAAACTCTTTTCTTAAAACATCTGTATCCTCACCTTAATTTTAATTCAAAATCAATTATTTTTATGAAAGTTCAAAACCAATGTAATGGAACTGATTGTGGAGTATTTGCCATTGCGTTTGCAATATCTTTACTATACAATCAAAAACCGGAATGCATCGTTTATGACCAGAGTCTTATGCGTTCTCACTTAGTTAAAATATTTCAGACAAATACAATAAGTCATTTTCCAACTACTAATAAGAATGCATTAGATGTACAATCTTTGAAAAAAATAAAAAAAAGAGATCGTAGAATATATAATCAGCGCGTTAGGGGCCACAAGGCATTGACTAAAAAAGGCTCGAGTGAATTGGTTCAAAATTATGAAAACGATGAAACAAAATTAAATCAAAAACAGTCATTGGTTGAGCAATCTAAAAAAAAAGCTCATGATCAATCGTCATTGCATGATCTTAGTTCAGAACTTTCAACAAAATTATGTGAAGAGGTAATTAGCGCTGAGATTAACAAAGATGATGATTTTGATAGCAACTCAATATTAACACAGGATTCAATCATTGATGAACATAATTATTCTAATCTGAGTATAAAACCTGACTATACAAATAAAATTATACCACATCAAGAATTAATGGCTAAAAAAAAATCGGCAGTACAATCTGATTATAAGAATAAAATTTTAAAACAAAAAGTATTAACGGCTAAAAAAATAGTGGCGAAGTACTCCCGAGAAAATTCAAGAAAAACTTTCATTAAAATAAAATCTTCTGAATATTATATCAATAAATTAGCTACAGCTATTGATGGGAAAAATCTTGTGGAGAAACGTTTAGAAGCGCAAAGAATCATCAAATGGTGTATGTGTCAAAGAAAAATGTATATGAAATTATTAACAGATACTTTGCATATTTTGAAGAAGAAAGCAGAATTACATCTTTCACACCTACCCGTTGATTCTTTAGCAATTACCATAGATGAATATAAGGCTATGTGTGGTCCATCTCTCCATTACTCAACTACAGAACCTTATTTTTACGAAACGTCATATTCATTTGCAACAATCGAGGATCAAATTATTTCTATGAATAAATTAGGTCAATCTACAAATATACTACCTTTATTAAAAGATAAACATGCAAAAAAAAAGTGGCTTTGCAATAATTACTGTCGAGTAACTATGGAGACGGAAATGTATGTACGGTATAAAAACTTTCTTGAAAAATTAAAAACACGGAATTTGAATAATTTTCAAGCATTTCTGGATCAACTGTTTATTTATCATTCAGTTGACGATGTTGTAGATAAATTAGGTCATTACAATTTTTGCCTTAGATCTTTTGATTCATGCAATTCAGAGTTATTATGCATTGAGTTATTATCACCTCATTTTCCTTCCGTTCGATATATCAAGCAACTTGTATACAAAATTAAAAGAAATTTGATTGACTTGAATCATCTAGATAGGGCATTAGAATCTGGCGATTCAGAATTTTTAATAAATGTTACAAATAAAATGAAAGAAGAAGGAAATATATTAGATAAAAAAGAAGGAGGTTTATGTTTAGATGAAGATAAAATACAGACTGAGAACAAAGCAGCATTCCTGGCTTTTACAAAACGGTCATTGGATTTACCACGCTTCAAATGCATATCCTGTCAAAAGTTAGTTTTCAGAAAAGATGTCACTGAATTGAGTAAATTGCGTCAGCCTATTTCAAATGAAATATGGACTAATTTAATTAACTTTATTAATGAACAAGATCCAACTATGAACAGCGATTTTATTTGTAACTATTGTTTACGAAAAATTCGCTCTGGATCTATGCCTCCAACTTGCTTACTGAACAAAATGTATGTTGGAAAAATTCCAAACGAAATTTTCGCATTAAATGAGTATGAAAAAGTACTTATACAACGAGCAAAAGCATTTCAAGTAGTACAAAGATTAGGAACTGTCGCTAAAAAAAATCTACCTCATACTATGCGAATACAAAAACTCAAAGGTCAAACATTTCATCTTCCCTTGCCAATAGAAGAAACACTCAAAAAAATTTGTTCTACAACTGATCCTTTGAATAAACATCATGAGTTGTACATTGTAATGCGTAGTATACCTACAAAGTCAAATGTTATATGGGAGAAAATGGTTAGCTTAGAAAATGTATTTAGAATATTGACATGGTTAAAGAGTAATAATATTCTTTACTCTGAAATTAAATTACCACAATGCCCTCAAAATTTACGTGAATGGTTAGATTCAAAAAATATTTCATTCCAAATTGAAATGACTGAAGATGAAAATTGTGAAAATACAATAAACGGTGAAAAAAATAATGATGATGATAATACTCCTATCAGTATGGAACAAGAAAAAAAAAATATCGTCAGTAAAGAAGAGATTTTTGATAATCAAAACGTTGAAGAGTTAAGTAATAAGTCAGACAATAGAGAAAATAAAAGACTGAGCGGAGAGAATCATAGTATTACTAAAAATCACAGCTATAGTAAAATGTCATCTGTCAGACACAGAAGTATAAATTCTAGTGATCATACTTACAGTAAAATATCATTGTCAACAAAAGACAAAGAAATTACTGATAAAATTGATATTCAAGAAAGTAAAAGTAAAACACCTCAACATCAAGCTATGATTACTCAAGTATTAAATCCAGAGAGTTCTCAATATGCACAATACACTATATATCCTCTTCACGATAAAAGAAGGAATGATACTTCAACGAATATGTATCAAATGTTAAAAATTAATGAAAAAGCATTAGATAATCGATTGAAAACATTAGACTTACAATGTTTTCCAGATTTATATCCTTATGGTAAAAACGGTCAATGTGAAGAAAGAGAAGTACCTATAACTGCTTTCGAATATATTAAAGCAAAATTAAAATCAGCTGATCCACGTTTTCGTCTAAGCCAACAATATTTATTCTTTTTATTAAATGACGCTAACATTCGTCAACTTCGTGCAGGTGTTTATCATACACTGAATGTTACAAATGCTCGTGAAAGATACACAGCGCAAAGTTATTTGAAACATCTCAAAAATGGTCAGTTAGAAGCAAATTTAACAACTCTGTTTGCTCGACTTCGAAATTCAGAACAATTTTGGAGTAAGCCTAGAAATAATTTGGCATGTATGACACGTCATTACGGACCTGCAACATGGTTTTTTACTGTCAGTCCTGCCGAATGGCTTTGGGATGATTTAATTGCGTATATAAAGGAAATTAATGCACCACACTTTGATAAATTATCTGCAAATGAAGTAATTGCAGCTGACCCAGTGTCAGTTTCAAGATTTATTGACAATAAATTTCAAGCTGTTCTTGAATTCATCAAATCAGATAGCCAACCTCTCGGTCCACTTAGCCATTACTTTTGGCGCCGAGAATATCAAGGTAGAGGAATTCAACATTTTCATTTAATACTTTGGGTAGAAGGTGCTCCAATAATGGGTATTAACACCAATGAAGAAGTTGTTGAATTTATCATGAAATACGTAACTTGTAAGTTACCAGATAGAAAGATATCACCAACACTTTACAGACGCGTAACTACACATCAACAACACAATCACAATAGTTACTGCTTACGAACAAAAAAACCAAAGTCAGGTAAAGCGAGTAAAGCTTGTCGATTCGGATTTCCACGGCCTGTTTCTGAAAACTTTGTACTTCGTGATACTGCTACTTCAATAGCCGGGCGTAGAAACTTAAAAAGTAAAAGCCGACTGTATGATCTTCCTCGTAATGATAACGAAGTTAACATTAATGATTACAATCCATCAGTTCTATCCGTCTGGGAGGGAAATATGGATATTCAATTTATCGGAGAAAAATCTACGATACTGACACAATATGTCACAAAATATGCTACGAAAAGAGAAATAACTAAAACATCAGAAACAATTAATGAAATTAACTCAACCAAAACTTTACCTCAGCTTTTGTGGAAGATTGCGTTTCGTAGTTTGACTCACAGAGAAGTCGGAGCTCTAGAAGCTGCTGATACATTGTTGGGCATTTCTTTACATGGTACAGATTCAGAAATTATTATTAAATGGTTAGATGTCCGAATGATAAGAAATAGAAAGTTAAAAACCAAAGAAGAAATTGAAGAATTAGAACGTAATGATCCGGAATCAACTGAGATATTTTGTCCTTCATTAATTGATGATTATTATCCTAATCGTCCTAAAGATTTGAAAAATTTATGCTTGTATAATTTTGCTAAATGGTACGATACAACTAAGACAGAACCAAAAAATAATCTTAATGAGTATTATGAAATACGTCCAGGATTATTTTTGAAAAAACGGTTGCGAGGTTATTTAATTAATCATTTTAGATATAATATTGCAAATCGACCAGAGGATTATTTCTACTCATTGTTATTATTATTTCAACCATGGCGTAATACAGATGAGCTTAAAAATGGATTTGAAACTTACACCGAGTCATTTACTCATCAGCAGCATATGCTTCAACAAGCTAATGATTATCATGAATATAATGAAGAATTTGAAAAAGGTTTAGAATACATAAAAAAATTGATTGAAAATAAATGTAATAATGACGATGATAGTAATGATGATTTACAGAAAAAGACATCAAACTGTGATGCTGCTGAAATACATATAATAGCTAAAGAACTCAATGATGCTGCACAAAAGCATGATAATAATAATTGTACTCTAGCTGATATGATTAATAACATGAACGCTGATCAAGTGAAAGTTTTTGAAAAAATTAAAAATAACGTATTATCTGATAATACAAAATTAAGATTGTATGTTAGCGGAGAAGGTGGTACAGGAAAAAGTTTTCTAATTAATGTAATTAAACGTTGGATTAGAGAAGAATTGAATCGAGAAACGGTTGTAACAGCCCCTACTGGTATTGCTGCTTTCAATATCAATGGATTGACTATACATCGAGTATTTCAATTACCTGTCGAACACGGCTTCACACCATCTTATACGCAATTATCTGACAATGTGCTAAAAGCATTACGTGATCAGTTACAAAACACAACGTTATTTATCATTGATGAGATATCAATGGTCTCAAATATTACTCTGATATATATACATTTAAGACTAGTAGAAATTTTTGATGTCGATGATTGGTTCGGAGGTAAACACATTGTTGTTTTTGGAGATTTACTCCAACTCCCTCCTGTACATGAAAATCCAACTTATGTCCCATTATCATCTGAAGATGCTGAGAAGTATGTTGGGTCATTGTGCAGTGTAAATTTATGGACCGACTTATTCTGTTACGAAGAACTAAGAATAAATATGAGACAAAAAACTGATAATATTTATGGTCAGCTGCTTTCTCGAGTACGAATTGCTTCTATGACTAATGATGACATCAAACTATTGGAGCAGATGAAAATTACTATTGATCCGTCTCTTTCGTATAATGAAAAATTACATGAAATATGTAATTACATTAATAAATTACCATCAGATTCAGTCTGTTTGGTACCTACTTGTAAGCAATGTGATTTAATAAATTCAGTTATGACGAGTAAAATTTCTTCTGAAGAAATTATACTAACGGCTCGTGACCACTTAGATTGCAATAAATCGTTGATAAAAAAAGTATCTGATACTTTAAATAAAATAGAAGACAATGCTAGTCAATCAGCTGGACTTGCTAAAATTATAACAATAAAAATTGGTGCGAAAGTTATGTTACGTCGAAATATTGATGTTACTCTTGGTCTAGTAAATGGTGCTATTGGAACCGTTAAATCAGTCTCCAAGTCGATTGATGGGAGTGAAATACAAGCTGTCAATATAGACTTTGGTGCAGATACCGAATACGCTATTGAGAAGATTAAAGTCAAATTTCAATTATTTGAAAGAGCTTTTGTTGTAAGAGAACAATTCCCATTATGCTTGAGTTATGCAGTGACTATTCATAAGAGTCAAGGTTTAAGTCTAAAAAATGCTATCATTGAAGTAGGGAACACCATTTTTAATGTTGGTCAAATTTATGTAGCCCTATCACGTGTAACAGAGTTACGTGGATTGCATTTAATTAATTTTGATCCTCATTCCGTTAAAGCAAGCTCTTCAGCAATTAAAGAATACAATCGTTTAAGAAAAAATTATAGGTCTGATTTACCTACCATACCAATTCCCGATACACGGTGGCAAAAAGTATGGGACATGATTTGGGCGGTTGAAGAACATTCTATTAAAATTGAACCCAACAACGCGAAAAAAGCTTCTCTTAGTTTATTAGAATTTCGAGGTATTGAAAACTGTGATAATGTTTCCGATGGTCTTAATTCAATTATTCAATGTATGTTTAATAATACAATAATTAGAACATTATTAATCAATCGAGACCAAAAGAATCAACCTGTCAACCATAAACTTAGTAATTTATTTAGCAAATATAATAATCGCGAATTAGTTTTAAAGTCCAGTGACATTAAAGAGTCATTAATAGAGCAGTCTTGTTCTAATACAAATAACGATCCTGTATTAGTATTTCTTCAAATTTGTGATGATAATTGTGATATTAGAAATTTAGTGCAATTTAAATTAGGAATTGATGATCGATGCAAAACGTGCAATTATTCCAATTCTTACAGTATATTAGAAAATGTATTACATGTTTCAATATATGATGAGAAAAAAACATTTGAACTACAAGAATTAATTGATTCATCACTTGGACATTGGCTTACTAATTTAAAATTATGTGGAAATTGTAAGCAAGTCAAAGAAACGCTAACAAAAATTTCAATAAATTCCTTGCAACAGATATTAGTTGTGAAATTACATTTGTCCGTCAAAGGAAAAAATAAATTGACAAACAGGAAAAAAGGATTTATAAAATCGGTACCCAAAGCAAAAATATCATTATGTAATACAAACTATACTGTTGTAAGTGCTATATTTAACTCATCAAAAGATGGTAATTCTGAAAATCATCATGTTGCGATGATTAAACATAATTTATCTTGGATCCAAATCGATGATGAGACTGTACAATCAGTAAGATGGCCTGCGAATTCTAAAAATGCTTACGTATTTTTCTTACAAAAGAAGTAAATTGAAACTTGAATGAAATAACTACTACTACTATTATTAATTAAATGATTACCCTATTTTAAACTAAGCAAAAGATTAAATGAAATTACTACTAATAGTTTATTCTAAATTTTAAAAAAAAAACCTAAGTGAACACAAAGCTTATATTTATTTCCGTTATCTGGTACCTGTGTGGGTACCTGTAACACAAGTTCTTTACGAACTTATCACGGGACCAGTTAATGTGGCGTGACTGTTAGTAAATATTTACTTATTTATAAATAAAAAAATTCAACCGCTGTAAAAATTATTTGCTTACTTAAGATATGATGTTGTTATGATGTTGTTTAATTGTTACACCATATTTAAAAAGCATGGCTATCACTTTTCGATATTCGAATTTATTATAAGAGTAGATCATATCAAAAATGTCAGTATTGATTTGACATTTTAGATTAGGTACCAAGTAAGTCATTATTTTTAACATTTTAGATTAGGGCAGTATTGTAAAATCTGTTCGATGGATTGTAATTTTTTTGCACGAATGACAATAGTTAAAGGAGTTTTGCCATTCCGATCTAAAGTATCTACGTAGACTCCATTATCTAGCAGAATTTTTATTATCTCACCACAATTATTTAAAGGAGCGTAACGAATCGGTAATATCCAAGCGTCACTATTAATATCCGCACCTCCAGATATTAATATATATTTACAATTTTTTTCTTATTATTCACAATGGCTCGATGTAACTGGGTGAATCCTGTTTCCCACTTAGGACTAACCGAGTGGACATCAGCGCTATGTTGAATAAGAAGTTCAACAGCTTCGGTATTTCCTTTAGTAATAGCAATATAAAGCGGTGTCTCACCATTCTGAATTTAGTTTAGATGTTTTTAAATAATTTCAATATTTAATAGTTCAACTTAGATTAGTTGAATTTATCACTTCTGTCGAGCGTCTCGAGACGCACACGTTATTATTAATTGATTACTTATGACTTTTTTTATTTGAATTAATTACAAGAGTCAATAAGAAAAGACTCTTCTGAAGATTGCCATCAATGCAAAAAATTACAAGCTGTAAAATGAATTTTAAAAACTACCGCCCTAATATAAAATGTTAAAGTAATAATGACATACTTGATAACTTTCGAGGATTTCTTAAAATATGGCTTTATTTAAACTACCATAAACATTTGCGGCTTCCTTTAATAATTAATAACAGGATTTTAATTGTATTTTTATTTCTATTTTATGCTGCCTGATGCAAACGCGTATATTATTTTCGCTCGTTGTTGAAATTATAACTAGTATTAATTCGACTCCCATGATGAATTCAATTATTACCAGTTTTAAATTTAAATCTAAACTTAAAAATACTTTAGTAACAATAATAATGATAATGAAGAATTAGAAAAAATTAAACTAAAAAGAAATTAAAAAATGCTTAAATTTTTGGTAAAGTGGTTTAGATTACAGGAAATTATTCAAGGAACCTCTTAATAATTCATTAGTCTAGTAAAAAAATTAAAATAAACATGAAGGGAAGAGAACTAGTGTTTTTACTCGGCAAAAAAACGTAAAAGTTAACCGACAATTGTATAGCATTGAAAATAAAACCAGAACAAGAAATAATTCAAGAATGTATGATAATCCTACAACAGACGGGATACTTCAGTTGGAAAAAGACAACGTTAAGCTTGCGTGTCTACACACCAGAGTGCGCGGCATTTTTTTACATACCCTGTAGATAGAATAGAGGGTTTACTAGATCTACAAAATAAAAGGTTTACTAGGTCTACAACATAGCATTTATGTCTTTAAGCGACAAGTGATCAGTATGATGATAGTTTAAGTTGCTTCCAGTTGCTGCTACCTGTGTTATTAAATTATTACAACAACAACCATGGTCTGTAATGCCTGGCAAGGGCTTATACATACATAGATACAGTTAGCGACATCGTAAATCACTCCCGTTCACAGTTATATATAATTTTTCAGCTGAGATCTCTATAAAAATTATTTCTACTATGACAAATAATTCTAAATAATATTCTTTTTATATTAAAAATATTTCTATAAGAATTTTTTGACGATAAAATAAAAATTTGGCAAATTAATGAGACTACCTAGATTATTGATCGTGTGATTAATGAAAATAATTCATTGTGTCGATATATTTTCGAGAAATATAAGTATATATGTTATTAAGAATAATAAGTATTTTCACATAAATAAAAATGAAATAAAGTCAATTATGAATAGATTTTGCAGGACACCTGTATTAAACAGTATAAATTATTATCATCAGATGATTTTACATAGGAGAATTACGATTAGACTTTTTTTTCAATGTCACTCATGAAGGTCACTAATCGAGAATTTCGCGTGAAAATGAATAAGACATGTATTTTTAATCCTGATACAGCTAACTAAGATCACAATTGCACTTTCATTTCGTCCAGGTAAAACTTCCAAAAAAAGATGCTGGAAAAACCATGATTTTGTCGAATTCTCGTTCGACTGGCAATATACCTATACAACTCCATTAAAATTTGATATAGTATGGACTAAATGTCATATATATTTTCATACCATAGATTTGAATTCGTTGAATTATTAAATTTCATCAAGAACTTCATTATTTTCTGTGAATAAATATTTTCTCTCAGCAAAGTACAGTGATGTCACTAGTAAAGTTAAAGATAGTGATGAGAAATTATCTGCATATAAATTGACGCTAGGTTTTCATAGCAATGTTTCGATAAATTCATGTATCCACATAGATATTATTATAAAAGAAGCCAACAAAAAATGTTTTCGTTAAGGTGAATTTGATTTGGCGACTGTCGAAGGAGTACTAGAATTCATGCAAACTGTTAAAATTGCTCAATGCGATGATGTCGATCTGATTTTTCAAATATTAGTTTGTGTAAATGTGTATCAGATTTAAAAATTACGAACTTATTGTGATTGTGTGATTTTGGTGAGGTGACAGTAGATAGATCACTATAGATCACTACTGACTACCTTTTGTACTAAGAGGTGAGCAAAAAATAATATTTAACAAAAAGATATGAAATCCGAACAAAAACAGTTTCACTGTAAAAAATTGCGCCAAGTCCACGTTTATAAAACTCATCTCAATGACATTTGCACTTTACAAAAAAAATAAGACTTCAATAACTTTCATTCTCTACAAAAAGATGTGAAATATAAAAAAAACCAAGAAACCGTCATAATGTCGAAAAAATTAAAAAATTTTGAT
>NW_021011795.1:0-14835 GCF_003987935.1 Bombyx mandarina | reverse complement strand
GTGTGTATGAAAGCTCTTGTAGTGAATTTTAATTTAGGATTATACGTGAAATTAAAATATCAATTCACAGAGGGCGCTACCTTACAATTATTTACTAATGACAAAATTTTACATATACTTAAGACGCTTAGGATAATTGTATTTTAATTTTGGAAGGTTTCACTTCTACCACGTGTGAATTGCACACATTTTGTTTTTTATTTTACAATTGCTAATGCTATAACGGTTGTCACAGCCAGTGGATATAGACGACTGCAATACCTAATATCCACCACTTATGTTTATAAGAAGTCTCATTTGACAATAACATACATTTTTTTAGGTTGTTGGAGCTTAGGTTGTTTTGCATACAAAAATAGCAAGTTATCGGTGCTTATTATTTTCTTTCTAGGTACCAGAATATTGTGTACAGCTCACAGAAACTGAAGTATTGAACCAGGCCTTCAACTTGCTATTTGCGTTCGACGAGATTGTCGCTCTTGGGTACAGAGAAAGCGTCAATCTAGCGCAGGTATGTATATAAGACAGATGAATTTGATATTGTTACGCCGGTAAGAGTAACGCCATCTATCATCGAATAGAAGAAACGAATATCAAAAGAACTAGTAACATCGAGAACGCTCGAGAAGTGTAACGCCATCTATTTTCAAATAGCGGTAAAACATATCGAAACGACTCGTCCTATCGGGAATGCTCTCGATAATTGTAGATTTGTCGTGTCGACTATAAAAGCGTTGCAGAGATGACATGAAGGCAGCTTAGTAAACGGTTCTACTCCTAGCGAAGCGGAAGAAGTGAATTGCGAATTGTAAAGTGTTCCTTGAGTGTTCTAAGAGTTAAATAGACTTTTAATTTGTACTTCGGTGAAAATTTTATTTATCCCGAGCCCTAGAGCGTAACAATATGCAAGATATATTCAATTCAGCTCTTAAGCAGTAATGCGTTTCGGCTCGATGGTTGAAATAGCCGCTATACGATTGAGATGTAGACCTCATGTCTGGAGATGGGCGCCAAAATTCACATTATGATATACACGGCATCTGGTAATCACTTATGAAAAGGTTGGCCGTGAGATCGTTTACCGATTTTCTAGATTGCCCTTAATATTCTTGAATTGAAATTTTGCAAACTTGTTTTGTTTAAGGTCCGTTCGTTTGTTGAAATGGACTCTCACGAGGAAAAGATTTATCAAGCCGTAAGGCAGGTACGTGTATGAATTTAATAATGTTTTTAATTTTCTTTCTATTGTGATATTCGTCTATAGACAAATTATTCAGCTCACTGTTATTTAATCGGAGTTTCCTGTAAATCAATGTTCCATAGATACGTGCGTGGGTCGCGTGAGTTTAGCAAAAACTGGCCTTGGGTGGCCATGTTTAAAAAAAATTCATTGTAATAATTACCTACATGTTTATATATTTTGTTATTTATATCAAATTAATACAACTGATTAATAAGAAAAGGATTCTCTTAAAATATTTAGGTATCAAGCAAATCCAGCATTTCTTCCTATAAGTTCCTAGATTTTTCTGTGCTATTTGAACCACAGACTGATATATTATGTTGATATATACGCATATTAAACCCCCTAGAAAAATAACGAGCAAGCTTGTTTATTACACAAATGTTTGTCCGATGTGGGATTTGAACTCACGAGCCTTGTCCCCGTAGTCGGGAGTGCTGCATATCAGAGTCATTCAACTTGTACTGTATGATGTGAAAGTACTGAAACTCAAGTCTCAAGTCTCAAACTCAACTCAACAAAGTCTATAACGTCACGAAAATGAGATTCGTCTGAACCCTAGTTTTCTCAATCTTTCTCTACGGGACAGAGTCCTGGACAATTAAGACAATTAGTGAAACTCATTCGAATATCGTATGTAATCTGTACATAGATAAACAAAGATAAAATTCTGTTTAGTGGCTAATGACGTTAGGTACGGTTTTTTTTTAAAGTTTATAACATAACAACGCAGATAATATAACACAAAACATAGACTCATTGTGTAAATTTTGAAGCGTCATAGATTATAATCGAATTTCGATAGTTTGACGGGAGTACCTAGGCAGACGAGCTAACGGCCCACCTGATGGTAATGGGTTACCGTCGCTCATGAACGTCATCAATGCCAGGGGCACAGCCAAGTCGCTGCCTACCATTACTCATACCAGTGTTCCGATATAGCATCATCTGTCTCCATAAAAAAAACCTCCCACAATTATACGTACTTACTGGTGGTAGAACCTCTTGTGAGTCCGCACGGGTAGGTACCACCGCCCTGCCTATTTCTGCCGTGAAGCAGTAATGCGTTTCGGTTTGAAGGGCGGGGCAGCCGTTGTAACTATACTGAGAGCTTAGAACTTATATCTCTATAGGTGGCGTATTTACGTTGTAGATGTGTATATGCTCCAGTAACCACTTAACACTAGGTGGGCTGTGAGCTCCTCCACCCATCTAAGCCATAAATAAATAAATACGTACAAACACTTTAGACCCAAGAACGCGAGGCGGCGAACCGCATGCGCGAACGCGCTAAGGAATTGCAGCGCGAGAGATTGGAGGCGGCCAAACGTGGCCAGCCGCCGCGCTCACAGATGTCCTTCGGTAAGAACAGTGTGCTTGGTGCGAGTTTTTTAACGTCCTCGATAGCGTAAAAGTTAACTCAAGTTTGTATGCAATTGGAACAGCGCCCCTAGCGGCAAACGTTCCATAGACAGAACAGGCAGGGTGGTGTTACCTACCCGTGCGGGCTCAAAAGACGCCTTACCACCAATACCACAGATTGTCAAATTTGCTCATTTCTAAAACGAATTGAAAATATAATATGCAATTGGAACAGCGCCCCTAGCGGCAAACGTTCCATAGACAGAATAGGCAGAGTAGTGTTACCTACCTGTGTGGGCTCAAAAGACGCTCTACCATCTTTGAGATGAAACCACAGATTGTCAAATTTGCTCATTTTCAAACGAATTGAAAATCTAATTTATCTTTAAAGTTTCAAGTAAACACATTTTGTTTAGAAAACAGTCGATATACTCATAGACTGCTCACGAAATTGACTCTAGGAAGGGTTGTTATCATTAAAAACTCGTTTGGTTGTCTCGGTACTGGCAACATTGTTCGCTTGCCAAAAAATACGAAACTTTAAAGATAATGCAACTGTTACGTACTACAATTTTTTTTTCTCTTAGGCAGCGGCTTTGGTAGCTCGACGATGTCCTCGTCGTCTCCATCTGAATCTATTGCCGAGAAGATTCCAACGACACCGGCCAGAGATACGTGAGTTAAATTATTTTTCAATATTAGTGTCAATCACAGTGTTGTAACCGACAGACAATATATTTTTTTAAGGGATTTTATGACCTGGTAACTGAGACCTTTAAGTCATGTCTTATTTTAATTTATATTCATATTTTTATGAAAAATTATATTATGGAGTGAAATGAAATGAAGATGATTAATTTGAGACATTAATCAATTCGCATGAAATTAATGAAATGAAATGAGATGAGATAATATGGGATGAAATATTATAATATCATTATTTGGTGGCTTATAATGGTGATTATTTAGTGAGACTTTTTCAGTCGACTTTTTGAAGGACCCTGAGAAGCTACGTCCAGCGGCTTCGTTATATTTTCCCACATTTGTACACTTTTCGCAGATACTAAACAGTTAACAAATTACCGTTATTAGTGTTATTACACATTTAAACCTGAAGTAACATTAAATAGACAAATTAAAACAATTAACACAACTTCGCTCCTCGCGTTCCCGCCAAAAAGTCATACATCTATACTTAATATTATAAAGCTGAAGAGTTTGTTTGTTTGAATGCGCTAATTTCAGGAATTACTGGTCCGATTTGAAAAAATCTTTCAGTGTTAGATAACCCACTTGAGGAAGGCCATAGGCTATAATAACATAACGATAAGACCAATACAAGTGGATCACCAATAAAGTATGTTTCAAAATAGGGGTTTAAATAACTCGTTAACAATCTATAATTCAAAAATATATTCACTTTCTACGTAAATGAAGTGGGGGTAAAATTTAGCGTTATGCCAAAGTAACTATTTCACGCGGACGGAGTCGCAGGTAAAAGCTTTTTTTTTATTGCTTAGTTGGGTGGACGAGCTCACAGCCCACCTAGTGTTAAATGGTTACTTGAGCCCATAGACATCTACAACGTAAATGCGTCACCCACTTTGAGACTTAAGTTCTAAGGTCTCAGGTATAGTTACAACGGCTGCCCCACCCTTCAAACCGAAACGCATTACTGCTTCACGGCAGAAATAAGCAGGGTGGTTGCACCTACCCGCGCGGACTCTCAAGAGGACCTACAACCAGTAATTACGCAAATTATTATTTTGCGGGTTTGATTTTAAATTACACGATGTTATTCCTTCACCATGGAAATCAATCGTGAACATTTATTGAGTACATATTTCATTAGAAAAATTGGTACCCGCATGTGATTCGAACACCGGTGGATCGCTCAACACGAATGCACCGGACGTCCTATCCTTTAGGTCACGACGACTTCAAAAGCTAGTATACATATATACGCATTAAAATTTTGTTTGAGCTTGAGGTTGACAATTTTTTTTTTTGTTTCTTCTAGTCGTACAGTGGGTCGTTCTGCCATGAAGCTCGGAAGCCGCGGCACGGACGCGGACTCGTTCGTGTCCCGACTCCGCAGCGAGGGTGACGTCACCGCGCCCGTAGCGTCGCCGGCGCAACACGACGCCGGCAAACCCGTGCCCGCCGATCACAAGGAGTGAGTACTGTTCGCAAAACGATATTTTTTTAAATTTTGTTTTTATTCATACTTTGATTTCTACGCTAAATGACCACGTCATAAACGTGTACATATTTTTTAAAATGGATAGTCACTATTTTTGTTAATTATTTATTTATTTCATTTTATTTTATTTTATTTTATCTTGAAACCCGAGAAGAGAAGATGCAGTAGTAGGTATACAGACAGGTGCTGCCTTCATAATAGCATTGCTTTGAGATTCTAGCACTGAATGAATAGACACATTATGTTTTTGAATTTGAACCCGATACAGAGCATTTACATTCGGCATTCATTGTAATATTTTCAAAATGAACTCAAAAAATCGAACAAAGAAAGCATAAAGTTAATGTTTTTCTTATTTTAAAATATTCGTCCCTGTATAGGGGTAATGAAAAAAACAACTTTCCAATATCTTCACGTCTTGTACCGCAATGATTGGTTGATTATTTCAGTGTTCACTTGCGCTTCGAGGAGCGTTTAAACCTGATCGCCGGCCGCGATGGTGACATACAAACTTTTGAACTATCAGGTATTTATTGTATAATCTACTATAAACTATATTAAGAGAGAGAGAGATTTTTTTCCTACCTTAGCCGATGGTCTTGAGAGACCATATCAGGATCACCGGGCGAGAGAGAGAGATAGTATTCTTTATTGTACACCAAAAAAATAAACAATGCGATACATTGAAAAGTCGTCGTGGCCTGAAGAATAAGTAAAAAAAGTACAATTGGCGGTCTTATCGCTAACAGCAATCTCCTCCAGACAACCATCATCATTTGGAAACGAATTACGCGCGGTGTACCAAATTAGTGAAATATATATGTAAATATATACATACATACACACACATACATACACAAATACCATACATATGTATATTTATATGTATATATTTACACTCAAGTATAGTGTATATGTGTTTTTGTGTGTACGTCTTTTGTTAATTTATATTTCAATGCACTTACCAATATTTACTCTGCACTACCTTTGGTTGAATGGAAGAGAATGCCTTGGGTATTAAGTCCGCCAACCTTGATAAATACATGAAGTGTAATAAATGAATTAATAATGTTACTTAAAAGAAACATTGCGGTTTCTTGTTAAGTTACGCGGAGAAATGAGTCGA
Organism: Bombyx mandarina; assembly: GCF_003987935.1. Next base: position 8,901 of record NW_021011795.1, on the reverse strand, counting down.
CTATTATCAAAGCCGGCAATGTGACTTTTGGACAATTATTGGTAAATCAGAAAAAACGAATTTTTGACTTTGTATTCCATTGGCAGTCACAAAACTCTTCTGAACGACATCTTAGATAAATAACAGGTTAAGTATTAACCTTTATTTAATGCAGGTTTTGAACCGTATTCTTTGAAGGAGACGATTATATTCAAATCAATCTGTATTGACATATCAATAACATTTTTTTGTCCAAATGCACAGATTGCCACCTTCGATAATAGACGACCCAAATAAGTCAAAGACACTATTTTACAAACATTTATAATGATCGAAACGCGCACAGATAGTAGGCAGGTGACAGAACGTGGCATAAAACAATAACAAAACGAATAAATAGATGTTAAAGTACTGCATGATAGAAAACATTATTTTGAGGGTAGTATTTCAAACTACGCGACACGACGGCGCGCGTGAGGTCATTGACCCGACACGTGGCAGCAAAAAAAGATATAACTCTATCACTAATGGTTCTAATCGAAATATGAAAAGAGAATTTAACTTTACATAGACACTAGGTGGCAGCACTTTATAATAAGGATTGTAATTGAGTGCTCTTGCTGTGTAATAGAAGAGAATAAATAAGTTTGTACCGTTTCTAATTAAATTGTTTTTAAACCAAAAACCGATAATCCAATTAAGTTCCCGCTTTTAAACTTAATCTGCCCGTGCGACATCCCTCTCCTTGCAAAGTATTCGTGATTAAAAGGGGTAAATAACCGTATTGAAGTACCACTGAGACCTCATGGATCAAAGTTGTCGCACATGAGACGTCTTTGGGCTCCGGTGACCACTTAACAACGGCTGGACCGGGAGCTATCCGTCTCGGTACTTCAAGTGTGCATAGACTAAGGATAGGAAGTGAATAAAAAGCCCCATTTAAAGCAATTTAAGCTTAGGGTAACATATTTAAGAGAGCTTATAAAGCTTTGAGAATGAAATAAAATTGTAATAAACAAATATCGAGTGATTATATTTAAAAAAAAAACTGTATAGTAAAAAAATAGAGTGAGAGATAATCAAAATAGAATTAACATCGACAGACAGTCAACAGGCAGGTATAATTGTACAACAGGCTTATCGTTAAAAGAGATCTCTTCCAGACAACTGTTTATTATCTACAGAAATTCTGTAAAAGACACATTGCGATGTACTTACTATGTCGCCTTTTCGCATTAAAAGTGTACAATTTCCAAAAGTATTCGAAATTGCGTAAACATTTGGTATCACCAGTAACTATACTGAGACCTTAGAACTTACATCTCAGGGTGGGTGGCGCATTTACGTTGTGGATGTCTATGGGCTCCGGTAACCACTTAAGACCAGGTGGGCTGTGAGCTAGTTCACCCTACTAAGCAATAAAAAAATTTTTCTATTAAATACTGTCAAAAGACCGTAATTTAGTTTTAGTTTTTTTTTAGTTTCCCTATGTTTTGACTACATTAACAAAATTAATACATAATTTTATCTTACTTTAAAAGACAGATTACTGGTAAAAATAAAAAATAAATGTTACAAAGATGATTAATATTTAAAATATTACATGTTAAACCTTTAAAACACTATCCTGTAAAATTAGTAAGTTTTGAGTTTATACAGTTTTAATGCGAGAAGACGAAGACGATATGTATTAACTAGAAATATTCAAAATATTCTTTTTTGTTTGTTTACCGTACATCGGTTGCCAAATAGTAATGTTTGTTCGACAGGTTTGCTGACGCTACGCATTAGCAACGAGCAGTTCGGTCGCATCCACGTGCACGTCGACAACAAAGACTCGAGACCATTACAGTTGCAGGTAGGCTATGTTTTAGCGATACGGCTGATGTGGAAGAAACTATGAATGCGAGAACGAGATAGAACTAAAGAGGAAAACGTATGTTAGAGAGAGCGCGAGCATAAAAGGATTTCTAAAGATTGACGTCACTGCGAAGGTAATGCTTTTTTTTTAGTGGATTTTATGACCTGGTAACTAAGACCTTTAAGTCATGTCTTATTTTAATTTATATTCTCAATTTTATGAAAAATTATAATATGGAGTGAAATTAAATTAAATGAAGATAATTAATTTGAGACATTAAACAACTGAGTTGAAATTAAATGAAATGAGATGATATGGGATGAAATATAATATCAGTAAAATGGTGGTCATTTACTGAGATTTTTTCAGTGGACTTTTTGAAGGATCCCGAGAAGTTACGTCCAGCGGCTTTGTTTCATTTTCCCATATTTGTGCACTTTCACAGATATCAAGCAGTTAATAAACCACTGTTATTATACATTTTAACCTGAAGAAACGCTAAATAGCCAAAATAAATAAATGACAATTGGTCATTCGTGTCCGAGCCGTTGCACAGTACGGATCTCTCTGGAACGTTGTTATGCTTCTCGGGATATATACGCAGCTCACCAAGTTCTCGTGAAGTTTTGTTTCGGAAGCCCAAACATGAGTCATCGTCGAGAAAGTAATAACTGTGACGTCATATAATTAACCGGACCATAATTATAGCAGAATTAAACAATAAAGTACGATTAATCAACCATGATCAACACATAATCAAACACACAACAATTTAAACAACACTAACTAACTCGTGATTATAGAGTGATTGATCAAACCGGGACTTAAACAACACTAACTAACTCGTGATTATAGTGTGATTCATCAAACCGGGACTTAAACAACACTAACTAACCCGTGATTAAAGTATGATTGATCAAACCGGGACTTAAACAACACTAACTCGTGATCAAAGTGTGATTGATCAAACCGGGACTTAAACAACACTAACTAACTCGTGATTAAAGTATGTATAATTGATCAAACCGGGACTTTAACAACACTAACTAACCCGTGATTAAAAGTGTGATTGATAAGTAAAGTAATTATAGCAATGTTGCTAAACTGCGATTAAAGCTCGTTCAATCGTACTTTTATTTATTTATTGATTGCTTAGGAGGGTGGACGAGCTTACAGCCCACCTGGTATGCAGTGGTTACTGGAGCCCATAGACATCAACTACGTAAATGCGCCATCCACCTTGAGATATAAGTTCTAAGGTCTCAAGTATAGTTACAACGGCTGCCCTACACCCTTCAAACCGAAACGCATTACTGCTTCATGGCAGAAATAGGCAGGGTAGTGGTACCTACCCGCGCGTACTCACAAGGGGTCCAACCACCAGTAAAAATCACCAGTGATTAAATCAGCATTAACTAAACGACGATTTATCTCAGACCCATCCGAACGTGGACAAGGAAGCGTTCCGCTCGACCGGCGTGATTGGGCTGAAGCAGGCTCAACGCCCCTTCCCGATGCACAGCGACGTCGGAGTCCTCAAGTGGAGGCTGGCCACTACCAACGATGACAAGCTGGCTCCGCTTTCCGGTGAGACATGTGATACGTGACCGTTTGAAAGCGAACCGTCGATATATCGACTCTCTATTAATGCGTATGAAGTATGGAGCGTCGAAATATCGACGTTTTGCACAGTTTGATTATAGGTAAAATAAAAGCCCGGTATGACGTTTTATTCGTTTGAATTTAGCATTGATTCTTGTATAATTTTTTAAGGTACTTTTTTTCAGAAATTCTTTAGCAATTTCTGCAGAAATTATTATTTATTTATTTATTTATTTCTGCAGTAAAAGGGTTAAAGATATATGGTAACTTTAGAGACACGACCGAGTTCGTTGCCCCCTGAATTCGGTCCGCTCATTTGAGAAGTGTTTGTCGATTTTCACAGCGAACTTTTGTTTGGTCTGAAATAAAGAAAATCCTTTGTCTGTTTGTTCGCGTAGACACAACCCACTGAGTTTCTCGCCCGGAACTTCTCAGTGCGTCGCTATTCTGATCTGGTGGTAGATTCAACGAAGCTCTTGCTAGGGCCAATGTTAGAAAACTCACCTTCCAGCTAAAGTGTATCTGGAATAGCCCCTTAGGTTACCAGGGAATTGGTCGGGAAAAATAAACTATTATTTACAGACATGTTTTCTTCTAGTAAACTGCTGGCCGTCCGAAGGCGTCAACGGAGGATGTGACGTCAATATCGAATACGAGCTGGAGCAGGATCACTTGGTGTTGACAGATGTCAATATTACCATACCGCTTCCGTGAGTGCTTTGACAACCATTGCGCGTTCGTAGCATCATTAGGGCCGCCAAGGTTATGCACCTACTTACTCATATTTATTTATTTATTTATCAGTCAACCAGTCAACCAAAAGTAGTGCAGAGTAAATAGTGGTAGGTGCAATGAAATTTTTATTAAGTTAAAAATACATACAGAAAAATGTATATACATAAATACATATATAGACAATGACATATACATATACATACATACACACAGATATATAATATATAGATATAGTAGTAGTGTTAACTATGAATATTTTGGGAGGCTTAAACGACAAAGGGAAGATCTTCCACCGAGCGGGTGACATTGCTCGGTAGACCGACGGTCCGAAAGTTGTTGTTCGGAACTTGTATGTATGTGAGCTTATCTGGAAAATGTCGTAAGCGAGATTCAGGCATCTGTAAAATATTTTTTTTAAGGGATTTTATGACCTGGTAACTGAGACCTTTAAGTCATGTCTTATTTTAATTTATATTCATATTTTTGTGAAAAATGATATTATGGAGGGAAATGAAATGAAGATGGTTAATTTGAGACATTAATCAACTGAGATGAAATTAAATGAGATGATATGGGATGTAATATAATCTCAGTAAAATGGTGGTCATTTACTAAGATTTTTTAAGTGGACTTTTTGGAGGATCCGGAGAAGTTACGTCCAGCGGCTTTGTTTCATTTTCCTACATTTGTGCACGTTCACAGATATTAAACATTTAGTAAACCACCATTATTACACATTTAAACCTGAAGAAATACTAAGTAGACAGAATAAAACAAATCTCACAACTTCACTTCTCGCGTTCTCACCAAAAAGTCCTTTGTCAAATATATTGCGTTGTATGATGGTTACCCACCACAAATATGAACTCATATTAGTAGTGTTAACTACGAATCAGATTGTGGGTATTTTGAAAAAAAAAACTCATGTTTCTCTTTTACGCTGCTAATTATGTTGAAATCAGTTTTGCAATCAAAATTCCTTAACTCGCTATTTTGGATTTAACTGTTTTAATTTAAAAGGTCGCATTATTTCAGTTCTGGCAACACTTCGGTGGTGGTGCACCAGTGGGAGGGTAGCTACACGCAGAAGGGACGCAACCTCATCTGGAGCATTCCGCTCGTGAGCAAACAACAGAAAACCGGGAGCCTTGAGTTCACGTGAGTTTTCATTGACTACCCTTCCTAAGGAACGTGGATCTCCATGATGACCTGGAGCTTGACTCAGTAAGTATTTACAGTCGGCATCATTGTAAGACTTTGAGAAGGCGGCACGACATGAAAACCCTCTTGTCGTGGCTTTTTTCTTAAGTGGTTATTGGAGCCCATGAACATCTACGACGTACATGTGCCACCCACCTTGAGATATAAGTTCTAAGGTCTCAGTATAGTTACAACGGACCCCCCGCCCTTCAAACCGAAACGCATTACTGCTTCACGGCAGAAATAGACAGGGAGGTGGTACCTACCGTACCGTGCGGACTCACAAGACGTCTTACCACCAGTAATATACGTTAATCCGTGATCCACACCGAGCTGTAGACCAACCATTTGATTTTTATTCAACATTAAATCCCTCTTTTTTTTTATTGTTGATTGTTTTTTGTAAGTTTTTATATGCAGTTTTTGTTTTCTTTGTCTTAGTTTTATTAATATTAGTTATCGATATTTTTATCTTAAGCACAACCGCTCTGTAAAGCAAGATGTGTTCACATACAAAAGGGTGAATTCTATAATGTTTTTTTTTTTTTTTCTAAATGAGTTCAATGTGTATGTATGCAGGTTTTATCCAGTTGTGTGAAGTTAATATGTAAAAAAAACATTGAGATCGGAGAGATGATTCCATCGAACTTTTTATATTCACAGCGTCACTCCGTCTATACCCAACGACTTCTTCCCGCTCTCCGTGACGTGGACTTCGGAAACGTCACTTGCGTTATTGACAGCTGTCAAAGTGACGCAAGCGGAAGACGGGTCGCCCGTTGACTTCTCTCAAGAGATCAGTTTCCACGCCGACAAATACGAGTTTGTTTAAACAAATTATTAGTTGTTTTATTTTCTTCTTCGTATAATGGGAAACATTATGTGAATTTATTTTTAATGATTAAAAAAACCCTGTATTATTTGTGTATCGGTAATAAATATATATTGTAAATTAAGATAATGTTTGATTTTACGAATGTGTTTGTTGAAGTGCATCGTTTTGAAATTTTAAAGTTGCTGGCAATCAATAAAATCATAATAAAATAATATTGTAGATTGAGCGTGTAAAGACACGTAAATAAACCCGGAGTAATGGAAATTCAACTCTGTGCTGTTGGTGTTTAAAGTTCATTTTAATACTGTGTCAGTGATACTATACACATTGCATAAGATGCTATGCTCATCTACTATCAAGTAGAATGCGTTCTCGAAACATCTTACCAACATTACCGTGAGGGTAGATTGGAAATTATAAAAGCCTATAATAACTACACGATATATAGTCAGAGATGTAAAGTAACATTGTAGAATTTATTAAATAAATAAATAAAAAAAAAAACAACTGAATTTGTAGTTTTTCTTTTATTGCTGAAACGAATGAATGAGCACGCGGTAAGCCCGATGTTAAGTGAGTACTGGGGCCCATAGGCGTCAACAACGTAAATGCCGCCTCGACCTTGTCAATTTGACCGATGCATTTGTGAAATATTTATGCATTACAAGATGACAAGACACCACAGCAATTCTATACTAAGAAACTAAGCACTAATCACTACATTCATCGATATATTACTTATTACGCCTAATGACTAGGACAGCGGTACTCAACCACTGTGTCGCTACACATTAGTGTTCCACAAACCCTCATCAAGCGTGTTGGGAGACATATCTCTCTCTTCTCAGCTATTTCTGAAGTCGTCGTGGCCTAAAGGATAAGACGTCTGGTGCATTCGTGTTGAGCGATGCACCGGTGTTCGAATCCCAGGCGGGCACCAATTTTCCTAATGAAATACGTACTCAACAAATGTTCACGATTGACTTCCACGGTGAAGGAATAACATCGTGTTATAAAAATCAAACCCGCAAAATTTTAATTTGCGTTATCAATGGTGATAGAACCTCTTGTGAGTGCGCACGGGTAGGTACCGCCACCCTGCCTATTTCTGCCATGAAGCAGTAATGCGTTTTGGTTTGAACGATGGGACAGCCGTTGCAACTATACTGAGACCTTAGAATTTATATCTGAAGATGAGTGGCGCATTACGTCCAGTAACCATTTAACATCAGGTGGGCTGTGAGCTCGTCCATCCATCCAAGCAATAAAAAAAAAAATCCCACAGTGTGGTGGGGTCAGCTTTCCTTCTTTACTCCTCCACTTCGCTGTCTTCAACGTCCTCGTCAGTAACATTGCATTCCCTTTTGTCCTTCAGCACTACATCCTTCCACCTTGTCTTGGGTCTACCTCTAGGTCTCCGACCGGGGAGGTTGAGCAGATCACCAAATTTCCGACGTAATCAGGTGGCTTCCTTTTTGCGTGACCATACATACCGTTGTGAGATATACAAACACGATATTTTTAACTGTAGCGATCCGGGGGAAATGCATCTCTGGGGTACATATAATAACACGCTTGTTTACTAGAGACATAGAACTGTGCAGCTACGCTTAAGGGATTAATGATATATAATTTTAACGAATGTACCTATACTTAAAATATCTACTATCAAAAGTTTCGTGTAAATGTGGAAATGGGTCAGAGTACAGAGTATGTTACAGAGTACAGAGTATGTTAGCGCATCTCTAAGTAAAAAAGGTTGAGAACCACTGACCTATTTCTAGTTTTTTTTTTTTTAATAAAAGAATTGAAAAGGTGTCCACAACTAATCTGGCTGAAGTTAATATTACACAACAGCAATAAATTAGCAGTACACAATTTGCCTGATCGTAAATTCTGCTATAAAATGTGGAAATTGTGTTTCTACGTAACATTGTGTAATGCTGTAAATTATTTCGATCGAATCGAAGAGATGTTACGCACAGCGAGGAGAACGTTTGAGCAACCAAATTATAACGAAAGCTGTAAGTATCTTTTGGGTATTTTTAAATCTATAAAAACTATTTTTTTAGTAGTATGTGCTGTATATCTTATCTTATTCTTATAATATAATATATCTCTATATATAAAAATGAATTGCTGTTCGTTAGTCTCGCTAAAACTCGAGAGCGGCTGGACCGATTTGGCTAATTTTGGTCTTGAATTATTTGTGGAAGTCCAGAGAAGGTTTAAAAGGTAGATAAATATGAAAATGCTCGGAATTAAATAAAAATAACAATTTTCCGGACGGATTCCTTTTGTTTGTTTTAAGTTTATTTTATCCAAAAGCTTAAGTCTTTTATTTATCGATTGAGGCACTACAAAGTCTGCCGGGCTAGCTAGTTTAATACCTAGTCAGGTCATAAGTATTGTCACACAGTAAAAACTTTTCTTTTAGAATGCTGGCCACAAAAAAGTTTATGGAATTCGAATTTCGAATTGTTCATGAAGATAAAAATGTATACTTTTAGAATTTTACTCATTTTTAAATATGGAGTGGACGCTTAAAGAAGACCGTGTTGCAGTTATTGCGTTGCATCGTTGCGGTTACGCGCCAATTCAAATTTTTAACATACTGAAAATTTTGAATATAACCAAAAGATTCGTTTATCGTACCATCAAACGATACAATGAAGACTCTAGTGTAGAT
>NW_021011794.1:0-14938 GCF_003987935.1 Bombyx mandarina | reverse complement strand
AGACGTGCGCAGGCGCGACAGTCGCATACACAAGCGAGTAGTGTATAATACCTTTCTCTTTCTCCTTCTTTCTTTTCGTTCTCTAATCCCTTCTCTCTCTATTTAGTAATTATTTCTATTTCTATGTAATTTTATGTTGTCAACCAAAAATAAAGAGATATATTTTGTTATTTTAATTGATAATTTGAATTACTATTTTGTTTATTTTACGTAATTTATTATTTCCTAAAATACTGAATTTCCTAAATACTTTCCCGTACTTAAATAAAAACTAATCAGCAAAGTTTAAGAGAAAAACCAAGAAAACCTACATAAAATTGAGCACCATTTCTTTTTTTGCAAATTGTGTCGATTCTATATTAGCCGAAGGAACTTCGTGCCTACCTGGTGTCCCACGACACCACATCTTTAATTTTGTATTGTTGTATATTCAGACGAGCATACGGCCCACCTGATGGTGAGTGGTAACCTTCGCTCATGGACGTCAGCAGTTTCAGGGGCAGAACCAAGCCGCTGCCTACCGTTTAATACTCTCCACAAGCCTCGTTTGAAGAAGGACATGTCATAGCGCTCGGGAAACACCGTGGAGGTGAGCTCATTCCATAGCCGGATATACGTAACCAATTGAATTGAACGATAAAACACAAATTTAACTTTATGCAATTCACTCAAGATTAACTCAGTCACGAAAAGTGTGCATGCAGTATTCGAAATATTTTGTATGATTAGATAAATTAACACGAGAGTGACTGAAAGTCAAGTTAGGGGACGGTGTTGCGGGCGCAGAAAATTTACCCCCAAAAGTCAGGATAAATTGGCACATAATTAGACGTTATTCGGGATAAAATTGCAAGATAAAGAAGCAATAATGAGAGCACCGTATGCTTTCGTTGTAACAATAATTATCACATCACAAGATAGCCTTTTCGAGCATCGAAGTACTCCACTACAAAGTAATATGTAAATTATTCACGTCCACTACTCGCCAAAATTTGATGAATAACTCCGCGCAATAGGTTAGCTTTTTTGTTTTTTATTGCTTAGATGAGTGCACGAACTCACGGCCCACCTGGTCTTAAATTATTACCGGAACCCATAGACATCTACTACAGCGTAAATGCTGCCACACGCCGAACACTCTGAGTAGATCTAGCGAGAAACTCAGTGGGTGTGTCCGCTATCATAAGAGAATAATCTAATGTTAAGCAAGTAAATTTCGAACGTCAATTTTAAATCATTATCCCATTTCGAATCCCTGTTATCGACTCGCGCAAACCGTAGTGATTTGTAAAGTTTGCAAATAATGGATCTTGTTTCATTTATTTTAAAACCTATAAATACTCTGAAACAAAGTAACGTTTATGACTTGAAGCGCTCATTATTTTAAAACAATCTTATTTTCTATTAGAACTAAAATGTTTTAGCGTAATATCACGTTCGAAGCCAGATAACTAAGCCATCCTTACACAGAAGTGTGAAAACGGTTCACAAACATATTCCGCGGTTACCACACCCCGGTTAAGTGATGTCAGGGTTGTCAAAGCGCTACATGCCGATGTTTTGTTTTTCCAAAACAGCTTGTTAATAAAATATTAACAAGTACATATTTTTTTTAATTGCTTAGATAGCTGGACATGCTCACGGCCCACCTGATCCTAAGTGCTAGAAGATTTGCTAACAGCTGCCCGAGCGCTTCCACAGGAGACCTAACAACCCAAGAGCTACTGCTTCACCAATGAATCTACTACCGGATCGGGCCTCTAAGCCTGCTTCTAGAGTTGAAGGCGTCTAGTGCAAGAGTCGTGGATCTAATGGTTCCGTAAGGAAGTATCTAGGGAGTCGACGGTGACTGGCTCCTGCGTGATCAGGATTCGGGGAGTAGTCAGCGGCGGCAACGATAAGGCGTTTATCATGACGCATAGGCTTATCGAAGTACCGTTCCGACGCTGACTTCATGTGGTCCAAATCTTGTTGTTCGGAACTTGTATATATGCAAGCTTATCTTGAAAATATCGTAAGCGAGACTCAGGCATCTGTCAAATGTCTTGTGTTGTGTGATGGCTAAACTCTACAACTTATAAATAGCAGCCCTGAACAAGGTAATTCCAAGAATGTGTGACATCAAGCCACCGATGTTAATCGTATTCGCTTTTAACATACACCTGTGCACACGGTGTAACCGCACTAAATTTATTAAATGTTCAGTGCTTCATAATCATATTCAATGCTATATTAATATAACACTTATCTTCTAAACTATTTTTTTGGAACGAAGTTCCTTATCGCGCGTTGTGAAAGGGGGCTAGACGGAAAAAATTCTTACGAAAAGTTGTCACGACACTTTTTAGATCCGTCATTCTGACCAATCAACGTGTAGTCGCTTATCGCGTGACATTGCTCGTATCCGATTGGTCCGCGTAATGAGTACAGTTTCTCGAGATAGCGTTTCAACAATAGTCATTTAGTTCATAGTATTGTTTTTTTCTTCTTCATAATGCCGTAATTTATTATTGTAACTTAAAAAAAAAATACAATTCCTTCACTAATTAATCGAAAGGAACTTCGTTCCATCCGGGTGTCCCTTGACACCTCTGAAGTTTTCTTAGACTATTTATACTTTAATCTGCTTTAAAAGAATTGTGATGGAACATTACTTATCTGCTTATTGCTGTTTGTTTGTATAGGCTTTATCATTACCATACTGTTGATTTATTATGTGTACGTAAGTATATTGGTATATAAATCATGTTATAGTGATTTCATATTAAATGTATGCTCTTCAATAATAAATTATTAATTGTACACCGCATCATACCTGCTAGCTACTGTATCTCTACCTTTTCTGAATTTCTGTAAATAAAACGGTATTGATAAGGAATTCGCCGCGGGTAAGTAATATTTAAGCCGTTACAATATGATAACCACTCAAATGAGAGATGAAAACTTATAGCCTAGCATAACGTATAAAATGGTTTTATTAAAATATTCCAACAAAACTTTTTTTTATTTTTATTGCTTAGATGAGTGGACGAGCTCACAGCCCACCTGGTGTTCAGTGGTTACTGGAGCCCATAGACATCCACAACGTAAATGCGCCACCCACCTTGAGATATAAGTTCTAAGGTCTCAAGTATAGTTACAACGGCTGCCCCACCCTTCAAACCGAAACGCATTACTGCTTCACGGCAGAATTAGGTAGGGTGGTGGTACCCACCCGCGCGGACTCACAAGAAGTCCTACCACCAGTAAAACTACGTCTCCGCTTTTCAATCATGACTCTTAACTATTTTAGGACCTGAGTCACGATATTTGAATCAGTATTTAAAACAGTAACTTGTTTTTTTTTTTGATTGCCAATTTACATAGATAAGCGAATGACATCATCATTGACCCATGTGTATCCTACATAGGACTCCTTCTTGGTAGAAACAGGATTTTGAACGGTACCCAGATGACGATGTTTCAATAGTAACATTCTGAATATGTCATGTAAAATCTCAGCTTAATAAGCACTTAAAGTTCGTTCCTATCGTAATAACGTTGGAAAGTTACATTATGATTTGTGTAAAATTGCTTGCATGTTCACATTTCTGTTAATACTGGTTAAATACCTACTAGTCAAACCTAGCGCTTTTGGACCGATCTTTGATTTGAGTTTGATCTGATGCGATCGAAAAATCAGTTAAACAAGTTGTATATTTAAATTATAGTTTCGTTTTTCTTTCTTTCCGCCTCCACTTCGATAAAGCGGCACGACACGAGAACCCTCTCATCGTGGCCGCCGGTAACTACATTCCCGATCCTGCGAACAGAATGGAAAGCAGTCGACGTCGCCCAAAACACGTCATTTCGGATCCTCCCGATCCACTAACGGTGCTTTTAGGTATCTCAAGCACCGGTCATCCTTCTCGTCGCAGCCATGGCTTGCGACAAAGCGCTCGACGAGTAAATTAACCCACAGACACAGCCCACTGAGTTTCTCGCCGGATCTTCTCAGTGGGTCGCGTTTCCGATCCGGTCGTAGATTCTGCGAAGCACGGCTCTTGCTAGGGTTCATGTTAGCAACGTCGTCAGGTTTGAACCCCGGGAGCTCACCTACTAGTTAAGGTTACGCTGAAATAGCCTCTCAAGGCTATCAGCTTAGTTAGGAAAAAAAAATGTCCGCCTCGTCTAACTAGTATATAAAAAGAGCCTTTTAAATGGTCACCTCCTCCACTATAATAGGCACTTATAGGCATTAAAAGTGATTCCCCGTTATCCTTATATTAATCGTTAGAATTTCCAGTTTAGATATTGAAGTAATAACTTCTTATGGGAGGGTAATCCACTTCGTTACGTAACGCGTTACGGCGCCAGTCTGTCTGGCATCCCTTTCTCGCACGAATACGGCAGCGGTATTGAGAACGTACCTATGTAACTCCTAACTATTTATATTATATGTTCTTCAATTTATGTTACAATTTTCCTTACGTTATCATATTAATATACATATAATTTAAGTAATAAGCTAAACTTTTGTCAAACTAAACAATTTCAAAATTAAATAGTACAACTTAGATTAGTGTTATCACTTCTGTCGGGGGTCCAGAGACGCATACTTTTTTTATTAATTCGAATCACTCATAAAAGTGGGACTTACCTATGTACACACATATCGACGCTTGAAAGGCAAACGTGACTAAGAGACAATGCGTGAACTTGACAGTAGGTAGACTAATTTAAAGTTGAAATGCCTGAAAAAAATTATATTTTAACGAATCTAGCTGTAGGATTAAAATGATTTTAATAGACCTAGAAATATATATTTTTTTGCGCATCGAATATGGTTATTGCCTATCATTTATGTACAAAGCAGTTATTGTCGCTTAGTCACGTTTGCCTTTCAAGCGTCGATATGCATCTAAATAAATATAATTGAAGTATCATTCTGAGTGCGCCCTAGCAACTCACAACTCAGACATCTATCTACACCTATGTATGTAATACACAATAAAAGTAACATTTGCATGTACATAAGATTTTCTTCCGATTACCTAAACCATTCATCCGATTGTGATGAAACTTGGTATGGCACCAGTTGTTCTTGACACACCGGCAAAGTTTTCTGGCGTAGTATCAACAACTTGCGACAAATGGCGCGGGAGTAGCTTCCAGAAATATATTATTATGCTTTTTATACAATTGGCTAATTGTATACTGATTTAAGTAGTGTAATAAAACAAAAAAAAAACAGTGACCCATTGTTCTTTATCAATATGTGTGTCAGTCATATTTTTATAGCAATATCACTTACAAAACACGTTTGTTTTAGGACAACACTATTGTCATTTAAAAGTGACTACTTCATAAAGTCGTTATTAAGGAATATAATAATATTATAAAGAGGAAAGATTTGTTTGTTTGTATTGAATAGGCTCCGAAACTACTAAACCGATTTGAAAAATTCTTTCACTGTTTGGAAGCTACACTATTCCCGAGTGACATCTTTTTTGAAAAAAAATTAGGAATCCTTACTAAAACTCCAATAATGTAACCCAAGGTGTAAACAAATACTTAAAATATTCTTTAGATCGCGTGCCCTGCGAAAAGTATTGATGATAGAATAAAATAATATACTACAACTTTGTAGAACACATTACTATTTACAAAAAGTGTCGCAACAGCATATGTCTAACTATTATACCTAGTCAGGTCATAAATTCTGTCACATGTTTAATGTAAAATAATTGAAACAAGCTTATTCATTATGTAACCATCCATATACCAAAATGAACTTAACAAAACGTAGATTCTTATGACACTAAAGTTTATTCAAAATGACCTCCGTGATTTTGAATACAGGCCTTCAATCTGCGCGGCCAGTCGTCTATTGCAGCACGAACGAGGTCCATGTCAATATCGGCGGCTGCCTTAATCAAGGATGTCTTGAGTGACTCCAAATTGGGATGAGGCTTTGAGCACGCCTTTTCCTCCAAGTGTTGCCATATCTTGTAATCTAACGGATTCAAATCTGGACTGGAGGAGGGCCAGTCTTCGTGCCGGATGAAGTCGATTTCACGCGCCGCCAGCCAGTCTTGTGTGCTCTTCGCTCTATGAGCTGGCGCCGAATCTTGTTGGAATACCCAGTGCCTGTTATTGAACATGGTATGAGAAACAGGTTCCACAAGGTTCGTCAGGACTGTATTTTGATACACAACTGCATTCGTTTTTACACCTTTCTCACAAAAATGTACCTCTGTTAAGCCCCAATAAGAAACTCCCAACCATACCATGAGCGAGGATGGAAAATGACCTCGTTGGACACGCGGAATACGGTTGCTCGCTTCTTCACTACTGTGTGCGTACACCTTATCATTTTGTTTGTTGTAGCTCTCTTCTACGGTAAAAATTTTTTCATCCGAAAAAAGAATTTCCCGATATTTTTTTCCCGCGTACCGCTTCAACAAAGCGCGGCATCTCTTCAGTCTCAGGTCCATTAGACGAGCATTCAAACGATGTCCTGTTTTTCTTCGATATGCCCGAAGCCCTAAGTCTTCATTTAACACCCTTTTCACCGTGGTTCTGCTTAACCCCATCTGAAGGGCCAACAGTTTCTGCTTACGTTTGGGATTTCTTTGAATTCGCGCCTTCACAGCTTTTATCACTGCTGGAGTCCTAACAGACCGAGGGCGACCACTTCTTGACCTGTCATCTACACTAAAGTCTTCATTGTATGGTTTGATGGTACGATAAACGAATCTTTTGGTTATATTCAAATTTTTCAGTATGTTAAAAAATTGGCGCGTAACCGCAACGATGCAACGCAATAATTGCAACACGGTCTTCTTTAAGCGTCCACTCCATATTTAAAAATGAGTAAAATTCTAAAAGTATACATTTTTATTTTCATGAACAATTCGAAATTCGAATTCAATAAACTTTTTTGTGGCCAGCATTATAAAAGAAAAGTTTTTACTGTGTGACAATACTTATGACCTGACTAGTTAGTTATGCCGCAATAAGTGTTCTTTTATTTTAAAAAATAAAACAACGTCAAATATAATTGAAATTTTTGTTAAAGACACAAGCGGAGCCGGAGCGGGTCGCTAGTTAAGGAATATAGGAAAAAGAAATTGCTTAATTAAAATAGTTTTATTTATCCTCTTTCCTTGGCTCCAATAGTTATTCGTAAATAGTTGTAGTAATTTTCAATTTTAATAATGTTCATACTTATAATTTCAATTAATTATAGTCGAATTCCGACTACTGCGGGACCACTAGTTTTTGTTAATACGCCACGAATACCGACACCCGCCTTGGGACTCGACAACTATGTTCCAATTGTATGGTAATTACGCAAATCATAAATTTAGCGGATTTCAATTTTAATACACGAACTTTTTGTTTTGACGCGGAAGTCGGCCGTGGACGTGAATCGAGTACGAGTTTTTTAACGTTCTCGATAGCGTAAAAGTTAACTCAACTTTGTATGGACTTGACTTCTGCGAGTCCACCATCTCGCAGAAAGAGGCGGCGGAACGGGAGAGCTCTTCTTCCCTCTCGGCGCCGTGCCGCCGCCGCCGGGCTGGGGGCCGGAGGAGGGCGTTTGTCCAGCTCCGGCCCCTATGAGGAGGCAGTCTCCTCCCGGTGATGGTCAATAGGCGACCTAAGGGGGTTGAGGCTGCGCCGCACGCTACCGTCACTCTAGCGCGCTGGCACCAGGAGGACGGGACGACGCGTCGGCGGCTGCGGACTGCGATGCGGTCCGCATTTTCGTCGTCGGTGTCGTCGCCGAACATACTGTGGAAGAGCAACCCGGTCGGCGGTGTATTGCGTTCCGACCCGGCACGCTGGTTCTGGCCCAGCGGGCTATCCCGGAACACCAGCGGCATCGCCCGGGCGGCCTGGTAGGGCCGCCGTACCGCGGAGACCGACGTCGTTGGTCGTCGACTATCGCCTCGACGACCCGTCGGTCGGACGTCCTCGGGGTGGCGCCGCGTGTCTGGTTGTAGTCTTGACCGCGGGAACCCCCCTACTCTGACCGGGTTCTGACCCCGGATGGAGATCGGACGTCGGGTGTAAGAGTGCAGGGGAGTCGTTTAGTGGGTGGGCCCTAAAATCCTTGGGCCCGCAATCTGCTCTCAACACCTGCAGATCGTTGAGTCTCACATACCCCGCGCGCCCCTTATGCGCGGGGACCTCGTAGGAGGTTCGGCCCCGCCCCGGAAAAAAAAAAAAAAACTTTGTATGGACTTGGAACCTTTGCGTACGTTTGCCCCTAGGGGCGCTGTTCCAACTGCATACAACTAAGAGTTAACTTTTACGTTATCGAGAACGTTAAAAAACTCGCGCACACTGAAGTGTATTTATACGACAGTATCAAAGAACCCATTCGAGAAATATATTTATTTTAGTTCTTATAGGGACGCACGTAATGATTCTATTAATGTTTAGTTTAGTCCTGTAAGCACACTGGTACGTAGGTTCGAGCACCGACATAGCAGCATCGCTTGATACGACAACCTCAAATAGAATACTTTCGACGTGTGACAGAAGTCGTGTATCCTTGAAGTCGTCGTGGCCTAAAGGATAAGACGTCCGGTTCATTCGTGTTGAAGCGATGCAACGGTGTTCGAATCCCGCAGGCGGGTACCAATTTTTCTAATGAAATACGTATTCGACAAATGTTCACGATTGACTTCCACGGTGAAGGAAATAACATCGTGTAATAAAAATCAAACCCGCAAAATTTTAATTTGCGTAATTACTGGTGGTAGGACCACTTGTGAGTCCGCGCGGGTAGGTACCACCGCCCTGCCTATTTCTGTCGTGAAGCAGTAATGCGTTTCGGTTTGAAGGGTGGGGCAGCCTTGTATTTCAAAACTTGTATTTCAAGGTGGGTGGCGCGTTTACGTTGTAGATGTCTATGGGCTCCAGTAACCACTTAACACCAGGTGGGCTAAAAAATAAAAAAAACGTGTTCTTGAAATGTCAATATACGAATTGCAGTTGCATTGGCGACCTGCTAGTTAATTCACAAAGTGACTTATGTAAAAGTCGCATGTTCGTTGCGTTACATAAAATCAAGACTCACAACTTAGTCGCGTGCTCCGGGTTATTTAATCATAGAAATATTAAATTGGCGGTTATTTATTGCAACTACGGTTTTCAATCGAATAGGTACGTAAAAACGCGAGCGATAAGCGAGATGCATATTATATATATATATATATATATATATATATATATATATATATATGTCGTGGACTTTTCGTAATATTAAGACGGTGGTTTTGATTATTATTTTAAATGATGAAATGTTGTTTTGATAAATATCACAAAATGAAGGGTAGACTCCGTAACGCCACAGTATAAAATGGCGGTACGTGGACAGAGTCGTGGCTTTGAAGTTAGCATTCTACAAAGCTAACGGACTCGCGCGTCAGCGCGACCAGGTTTATGAGTTTCTACGTGACAATCTCATCGACATCCTTCTGGTGCAGGAGACCTTCCTAAAGCCCTCGCGTCGCGACCCCAAAGTCGCGAATTACGTCATGGTTAGGAATGACAGACTCTCCACCCGCAAGGGCGGGACTGTCATTTACTATAGGAGGGCCCTCCACTGCGTCCCTCTCGATACTCCCTCGCTCTTACATATCGAGGCGTCAGTGTGCCGCATCGCGCTGACGGGACACCAGCCGATCGTCATCGCATCCGTATATCTCCCTCCTGACAAACCCCTCCTGAGCAGTGACCTCGAGACACTGCTCGGTATGGGGGACGCGGTCATTCTGGCAGGCGATTTAAATTGCCACCACACTAGGTGGAACTGCCATCGCACGAATGTGAACGGTAGGCGTCTCGACGCGTTCATAGACGACCTCACATTCGAGATATTCAACCCCCCGACCCCCACGTGCTATCCGTACAACGCCGCGCGTCGTCCGAGCACAATAGATCTGGCACTGCTGAGGAACGTAACTCTGCGCTTACGCTCCATCGAGGCAATGTCAGAACTCGACTCAGACCACCGACCTGTCGTCATGCAGCTCGGTCGCCCACTCAACCGCGAACCAGATACGAGGACCATGGTGGATTGNAGAGTGTTAATATTTTTATTTAATTACGCATAAAAAATATCTTAAATGAATAACAAAAACATTACATGCACTACCATGTATTTGACACACACACACGCATATATACGCTTTTGTTACTTGTTAAAGTCTGTGGTGAAATTGAGAATAGATTAATACTGTTTGTCTTCAATATTATTTATCTATAGGTAGCCTTAGCGAAATTTGTTGTTATAGAAGTCTATTATAGCCTTTGACAATAGACAAATTAATAATTTTCAATATTATAATTTAAATTAATTATTGTCGAATTTCGACTACCACTAGTCATAATAAAACTCTTAGGGTAAAATAAATCAAAACTGCTAGGAAAAAGAGATTTAAATCCGGTTTAGCATTTGGCATAAGCTAGTGATAACATATATTGTTTTAAATAAAACTCTTTTACACTGAATTAAATTTCTTACGCATCCTTTCTGAACTAAAAATAAATGTATCCGGTTTTGCTTTTAAGTACAACCGTCCGTACTGTTAAGTTTACAGCTGACGGAACCCTTGCTCTCGTAAAATATAAGTCACGTTACGTGCATTACAATGGGACGTGTACAGTTTCAAGTGTAATCCAGTGCTTGAGAAGCACACGTAGAGCGGTACTGTAAGCTCGTTTCGGTTTTAAAAATGTAAACTTTCGAATATAGTACAATGCAGTTTCCCTTTTTACTCGGCGACCGTTAATCTGACATACTGTGAGGCGGAGGTAGCGTAATTGGAGCAAGCCAGCACTACTCTAGCTAAAAATTTATTTTACGTACCTAGATATTAAATCGGATGCAGCCGGCTTTTCGTCGCGCTTTTGTATCTTGAAAAATATAACCATTATTTCTACAACAAATATACATTTATATTCCTGTTAATTCTGATCAAATGAATTGAGAGATTCCTGTTTTCAAAATATAACAAAAATTGTTTTTAGTCGGCCAATTTATTACAATAATTTATAATATTATAAACAGCTAAGATCTTTTCTAATTGAAATTAATTTCGAACGAAGTATTTTACTATTTTACTATTTCTATCATTATGAGTTATAAAAAATATTCAACAATACTACAATGTTTTACAGCTGGAAACGATCTCATCTAGACCATCGTATAGTGGATAAATTATTAAAAAAAAAAAAAAAAAAAAAAAAGAGTCGTGGCATTCCGTGTCAGACAGTCATTCCGTCCGTCTCAGTCAGTGAGTCTCTGGCAGTCAGTCAGTCAGTCGGTCTGTCGGTTTGTGCAACGAAACTGTCGGTTTACCCTGTCATTGTGAAAGTTGTGTGTGTTGAGTTTCAATAATTATTATTGAAAAGTTTTATTGACTAAACTGAGTTCAATCGAATACGAGTGATGACGGAAATTACCGCTCAGCCATCCCTGACGTGAGCCAACATCAGAAGTGAGATCAGGACTCTACTCTCACTGGCGTGACGTGTTTACACATGTTCGAAGTACAGCGAAAAAACATGATGCAGATCAGAATACCAGTAACGGTATCTGAGATCACGGGTCGGAAATTCATCGGGAACAGACAGACGCCGATCCATGTGCTTGATGCGCTACGGTTGATATGTACCTCGATGAACGTCTACTAGATGGTGCATAGCTCATTGTAGTCTTCAGTGGGGCCCTGAAAGGCGGTGCCTTATCATGTTGTCGCGGATTTCACAAGTAAGTGTCACATGGAGGCATTTGCGACTTATTTCTCGCTCTTTATGCAAAATTCTTGCAATTTAAGCAATGGTAAGCCACATAAGCGTGAATGCAGCATACGCAAGTCGTGTAATAACGTCTACCACTTCGATGGAAGATCTGAGCCACGAAGAAATCGTCACATCTTACGTTCTGGCTCATGTTGCCCAGTTGACTCTCGACTTGTCGATGCTATTGCAAGAAATTAAGGCAAGTGTAAGTCTCAAGTGAAACTTCGATCGCAATAATGGATCTGTCATGACGAGTGGGTAGTTCCGACACGAATCGTTTTTAAGCCAATGACTACTGCTAGAGTTACATGGCACTAGTGCAGTAAACCAGGACATGAGACTGAATTGTCGCTGAAACTTTAGAATCTACTAGATTCAATACTTATAACACTACACGTTCGATAACTTCGGGCTCCAGCAAGCGAGCAAACAAGAAAGCAAGGAAGTTTCCGTGGGGAAGAAAAATTGACACATCTGAAGTCGTCGTGACCTGTAAAATAAGACGTCCGGTGCGTTCGTGTCTGGCGATGCGGCGGTGTTCGGGTTCCGGCTGGCGGATGCAGGTTTTTCCGGTGAAGTGCGTGCTTGTGCGTGCTTGACAAGTGTTCGCGGTTGGCTTCCGCAGTGTGGGAGTAACATCGTGGAGTAAAGGTGGAACCCGCAAAATTGTAGTTTGCGTGGTGGCCGGTAGTAAGATGTCTTGTGAGTCTGCACAGGTAGCCGGAGGTGAGACTTCCGCGGTCGCGGCCCACCCAGTCCGCGAGAACCGGGCAGATCGCCTCGACGGTACGTACGGAGGCCGGCCGACGGGTCCGCCAAACGACGAGACCACGCCTCCAGCACGGACTGCCGAGATTGGAGCCCCCGCGCTCCGGCTGCACTTGCGCTAGGGCGCGCCGCCTCGTAGGAGACTGAGGTATCCTTGAATAACTCTGACTGCGATCGCGCGCTGCCGGCGTCGCAGCGCGGCGACGTTCTCGTGGGTAAGGACGTGGCACCAGACGGGTGCTCCGTATAGTGCCATCGACCGCACGGGTACCACCACCCTGCCTATTTCTGCCGTGAACCAGTGGTGTATTTCGGTTTGAAGGGTGGGGAAGCGGTTATAACTATACTGAGACCTTAGAACTTTTATCTCAAGGTGGTCCACTCATGCAAGCATTAAAAAAAAAAAAACTTTTACGATTTATCCTTGCGTCTTTTAAAATCATTATTTTCAAGGTTTCGAATGCTTTACAGTTTTCGTGGTCACGGAGGACTGGTCGTCGCCTTAGAAACTGAGGGTAGCACAGCAGTAAATGCGAAATAAAACCGTATAAGTAGCTTAAATTATTTTTGTTACGCCCCTAAGAGCAACGCCATCTATTATGATATAGCGGAAACACATATCGAAGCTACTCGACTTGTCAAGATTGTTCTCGATAACTCTAGGGATATCGTATCTATACTAATATATGAGTATTGGACTCCCTAATAATAATGACAATAAATAATAATGTTAATTTTAAATGCCCAGCGAAGCGGGCGAGTACGGCTACTCTACTCAAATTCAAATTCAAAATCATTTATTTCAACTTAGATGTCAGCACTATAAAAGCCTTGCAGAGATGACATGAAGGCAGTTGGTAAGCGACTCTACTCGAAGCGAAACACCACACGGATCACCTGAAGCGAAGCGGAAGAAGTGAATTGAGATTTTTTAATTGATCGTTAAGTGTTTTAAGTGCTAATACAGTTTTAATTTGTACTTCGGTAGAATTTTTATTTTACCTGAACCCCAGCGCGTAACATTCTATTATTGTACGACTATACTATCGCACGACACGATAATGTGACTCACAATAGGATATAACAATAACATAAAATTAATTTTTTTTGAGAATAATATTTATTAACTAGCGACCCGCCTTCGCTTCGCTTCGGAAACATTAAAACACACATGAAACCAAAAAAAAAATTAAAAAAAATTTAAAAGAAGTAAGTAGCCTATGTTCATCAGGGACAATGTCGGCTTCTAATGGAAAAAGAATTTTTCAAATCGGTCCAGTAGTTTCGGAGCCTATTCGAAACAAACAAACAAACAAATCTTTCCTCTTTATAATATTAGTATAGATATAGATATTGCATCCTTTTAATTGTTGTATGTCACGTCTACTGGTAACAATCATATCCGACTAACTAAAATCTAAAATTTCAATCAAAAATTGCAAATTAATTGCAATAAAAATCGTTTCCAAAGGGGTTTTTGTCCACCTGATGGTCGTCTGGAAGAGATCGCTCTTAGCGATAAGACCGCCAATTGTCCTTTTTTTATTTATTTAATATTTCGCATTGTTTATTTTTTTCGTGTACAATAAATTATTATTATTATTATTATTAAATTATTTTATTTCAGATAATGATCCATATAAATGTTAGTAACAGTGATTTCTTAAAAATAAGTTAGTAAGGAAACAGTAATAAAAGAAAACAACAATATACATACTACATACGACTGCATTAGCGGCATTACGAGCAAATTTTGTGGACCTCTCCGCAATGATTCAGAAAAGGTCCATCTAATCTAGAAAATATCATGGCCAGGATGCTGTTGGAGCTAGAATAAAAAATACTCTCTCTCTCTCTCAAAAAATTTGAATCGCCTATTCTTTTCGGGAATGTCCTCGAATACTTCTAATCGCAATTCGTGAGTCATTCACGGTTCGTTCTTCGGTAAATTTAACAATAATTCAATGTTAAAACAGCTCGATAATACACAGCGTTTGCAGCAGCGAGCGCCGAGGTCGTTGTGATAACAATGCATTCGAACAGAGCTGGACGCAGGCTTAACTAGTGGGGGATCAAATGCCCACAAGACGTTCTGTTACGAAGGGGGTCCAGGAGCTTTTAAAAAAAAAGGAAACTGTGAGTCTGTGACTGACGCTGAGTTTATCTATATGTCGTGGATAACGACTTTTAGTTGTCGTGGATAACGACTTTTAGTAATATTAAAACGGTGGTTTTGATTATTATTTTAAATGATGAAATGTTGTTTTGATAAATATCACAAAATGAAGGGTAGACTCCGTAACGCCACAGTATAAAATGGCGGTACGTGGACAGAGTCGTGGCATTCCGTGTCAGACAGTAATTCTGT
>NW_021011792.1:0-15333 GCF_003987935.1 Bombyx mandarina | reverse complement strand
GACCTGTCATCTACACTAGAGTCTTCATTGTATCGTTTGATGGTACGATAAACGAATCTTTTGGTTATATTCAAAATTTTCAGTATGTTAAAAATTTGAATTGGCGCGTAACCGCAACGATGCAACGCAATAACTGCAACACGGTCTTCTTTAAGCGTCCACTCCATATTTAAAAATGAGTAAAATTCTAAAAGTATACCTTTTTTATTTTCATGAACAATTCGAAATTCGAATTCAACAAACTTTTTTGTGGCCAGCATTCTAAAAGAAAAGTTTTTACTGTGTGACAATACTTATGACCTGACTAGTTATATATATTTATATAATATAAAATATATATATAATATAAATGTTGAAGATGTCGCATCTCTTATACACATCATGCCATATTACAAGAACAATCTGATTTAAGGATGAAAAAAACGAAGAAAACCACAATACTACACATCGAAATAGAAGTTTAACTTCATTCACGTGCACAAAGTTGCACGCGCACCGTTTTTTATTTATTAGCACATACATGTGTCATCTGTTATAATCGAAGTAAGGACTGACCTTCGTAGAACTTGGTGAAGAGCATATCGACGTGAGCCCTGTTCCCAGGCACGCGGTAGAGTCCCTCGGAGCCCAGCCCTTCGCGCTCTATGAACTCTATGCACTTTTCTACGAACAGCGGAACGCCGTGCCCGCCCTGAGGGGTAGAGAGCGCTCATTGTCAGTCACTGTGCCGTTGATACAATACGATAAGTCGAGTCCGAAGATCCGACGCCGGTAATAATGAAGTCATCAGGATATAAACCTCATATAATACAAGCTTTTTTTTGAATTCTTTATTAGAGCAAATTAGGTTAAGTCGGCTATATCATAAAGCTTTATATCTAAAAATTAATTAAGTAAGGCGAGTTAATGACCGCCAATTACATGCTACCATATGTTAAATTCGGTATTAGATAGATTAACTATCATTATGTTTAAGGGAGACATGAAAAGTTGGATCAGTAAATTACGTAACGTTACACAGAAAGAGTAATAGTATCAGAATTGGATTGGTTATGTTCGTTAAAATAACAAAGCCAATTATAATGCGCTTAATATAAATATATATGTAAAAATTGAAACTGAAAAACTTCAAACCGAAGAGATATAAAAATATATCCCAGAATAGATACCATATAGAAACTGAAGAAGAAATAAAATGGGTCATTGCTTAAAATAATACATTTCTTCTACTCCATGTACTCATCCATCGATACTGACATCAATGAACGCCTCCCATATAAGCAGGGAACAGGACTTTAGATTTCCCCCTACCCGCCGTGCTACCCTAGCTAAGGCCATTTACCTGCGGACCCCAATTCTGAATTGACGCTGCATTAGCTGCTTGTGATGAGTTCTTCTTGTCCTTACTCTTCGAGAATTCCTGTTGGACAAAGTACTGTACTTTAAAAAACAATAAATCCTTGTTGATCTGGTTAACAAAATAAAAAACCGTTGGGAGGTACCTCTAAATCGTCGCAACTTTATCACTGATACAGAACGCAATTTGACCGCCGACAAAAATTGGCAAGAAATTTTCTTTTGTCAAACATAAGTATGTACATTACTGGACAATATTTTTTTTAATTATTACAAAATTTTAATGAGAATGACTATAAATAGAAAACTGGAGACACAGAGGTGATCAGGTCATTCAACATATACTGGTGGTAGGACGATTTGTGAGTCCGCGCGTTTAGGTACCACCACCCCGCTTATTTCTGCCGTGAAGTAGTAATGCGTTTCGGCTTGAAGGGTGGGGCAGCCGTTGTAACTATAACTGAGACCTTAGAACATATCTCAAGGTGGGTGGCGCATTTCTGTTGTAGATGTCTATGGGCTCCAGTAACCACTTAACAACCGGTGGGCTGCGAGCTCGTCCACCCATCGAAGCAATAAAAAAAAGGTGATCCATTCTTTTTTTTTACCATCGAAGCCCCCGCCATCGGAACAATGTTCACTCTAGAACCTTGGCGTTGATACCCAGGCGCTTTCCCAAAGAACTTTTTCGCCACGCATCATCCCTCTTCTTAAAGGAAATTAGAAAGACATTTCTGTGCTATAAGCAGCGAAATGGCTATGCTTGTGATCGACACCACCACGCGGGCCGTATAGTCTACATTCGCCTGCATTCGCTGTCATTAAGTGGACTTTTTGGCGGGAACGCGTGGAGTGAAGTTGTGTGATTTGTTTTATTTTGTCTAGCGGGTTTAAATGTAATAACGGTGGTTTATTAACTGTTTAATATCTGTGAAAGTGCACAAATGTGGGGAAAAAAAAACAAAGCTGCTGGACGTAACTTCTCGGGATCCTTCAAAAAGTCCACTGAAAAAATTTCTTAAATGATCTCTATTTTACTGAGATCATCCCATACATAATCTCATCTCATTTCATTTCATTTCACTCCATATTATCATTTTTCATAAAAATAAGAATATAAATTAAAATAAGACATGACCTAAAGGTCTTAGTCACCAGGTCATAAAATATCTTTAAAAAAAAAAGCTGTCAATAAGTGAATATCGTGACGGATGACATTAGATCACCTTGTGCCTCCTGTCGTGTTTGCCGAAGGGGTGAGGTCTGCGGCGCGGGTCCGGCGCGCTGGCCGTACAGTTCTCCTGTATCGACGCCGGGTACTCGCCGGCAAGTATCTTAAACAAATTCGTCATTTATATAATAATATATAAAAATGAATTGCTGTTCGTTAGTCTCGCTAAAACTCGAGAACGACTGGACCGATTTGGCTAATTTTGGTCTTGAATTATTTGTGAAAGTCCAGAGAAGGTTTAAAAGGTAAATAAATATGAAAATGCTCGGAATTAAATAAAAATAACAATTTTATTTTTCCTTTGATGTGTCCCCCGTCGGACGGATTCCTTTTGTTTATTTTAAGTTTATTTTATACAAAAGTTCAGGTCTTTTATTTATCGATTGAGGCACTACGAAGTCTGCCAGGTGAGCTAATTTTGAATATTATATTCGCTCGCTACGTACACTACGTTTGCTGAGTGCAAATATCATTTAAATTGCAATCGATATCAGATTTAGGTACTATTTGTAAGATTTAGTTAATATGTAATGATTGTGAAATTTGTTTTGTGCAGCAATAAATAAATATAACAAAAAAAATGGTTGCCAAGTGATCGTTCAGTAATTCCCACTCTATGAGGCTTATTAACTTTTGCAATAAATTATCTTTGTAGTCGATAATGAAGTCTTCTTTCTTTTACCTTACCTTATCCCTTAGGTCGGGACCTAGGGGATAAGGTGGAGAAAGTAGAGGTAGAGGAAGGCAGAGGAGCGAATTTTTCTAATCCATTCTCTTCTATGAGCCGCCTTCTCTCTCTCTCATATCGTCATTCACATACTCTATCCATGTCCTCTTCGACCGACCTCTTTCCCCTCTACCTTACACCACCATTTCCATACATCTCCTAGTCACATGCATCGATAATGAAGTAACATAACCAATGCGGCCTACACACGACCCTAAGATCAGCTGCGATATCGGGAAAGTGGTGGGGAGGACCTTAAATCGTACCCTAAATCACCTCGTGTATAGGCAAATCGTAACCCGATTTTTATTGTTTACCCTATACTCCTATACCCTCCATCCAGCTATGAAATGAGCTCCCCATCTACGGTGTTTCCCGAGCGCTATGACATGTCCTTCTTCAAACGAGGCTTGTGGAGTATTAAGCGGTAGGCAGCGGCTTGGCTCTGTCCCTAGCATTGCTGAAGTCCATGGGCGACGGTAACCACTCACCATCAGGTATGCTCGTCTGTCTACAAGGGCAATAAAAAAACTCTAAAATCGCTTCGGGCGAGCTAATCATTTAGGGACAATTATCCCCATCACCGCTGTCCTGATATCGCCACTGATTTTAGGGTTGTCGGTAGGCCGCATAATAGTGCGACTAGGGTTGTCACGCTGCACGTGGGGGCGCGCGCGGTACCTTGTGGGTGGGCTCGTGGTGCGGGGGCGGCGGCAGCGGGCGCACCCGCCGCGTGTCCGCGTCCGAGCTGCCGTCGCTAGACTCGCTGGCGGCTGTACGGGGACACACACACAAACTTTAAGCATCGATGTTAAATTTTAAAAAAAGATCGGGGAAGAACATTTAATTTTAATGAAATCAAGATTTATTATAAAATCAGGTCAAGAATTTACATTGTTAAATGAAGGAATAACAAAAGTGAAAAGCTATTTGGTTTAAACGACATTTCGCTTAATACTTTTTACTGGTGGTAGGACCTCTTGCAAGTCCGCACGGGTAGGTACCACCGCCCTGCCTATTTTGCCGTGAAGCAGTAATGCGTTTCGGTCTGAAGGGTGGGGCAGCCGTTGTATCTATACTGAGACCTTAGAACTTATATCTCAAGGTGGGTGGCGCATTTACGTTGTAGATGTCTATGGGCTCCAGTAACCATTTAACACCAGATGGGCTGTGAGCTCGTCCACACATCTAAGAAATAAAAATAAATAAATAAAAACGCGATATTTATGTTTGTAATTAAAAAGAACCGTTTTATTTCGTATTAGTATCAACAATTCGATGTTATTAATTGAAATTTAATTAAATTTACCCTATTCAAACAGCTAAAGAAATTTTTTATTATATTTCTTTCTGAATTTTAAACTTTAAATGGCTCTCCTGTAGAGTTGTAACAATGTCGACATCGATACATAACTATTACTCTAGTGGAGGAGGAAATTAAAATATTACAAATCGATTTACCCTTGTCCTCTTGCGTTCTACCTCTGTAGCCGGTGGGCAGCTCCGGCGGCCCTACGAACATGCCGAGCTTCGGGACTCGCGGGCTTTGGACCGCCACCAGGTTACCTAAGGACCTGCAAGAGATGTTGTAGACGTTTTGTTACTTATTTGTACAACACCATCCTATTCGTCCCACGAGATTGCCATTGATTACCGATATCCAAGAAAGGGATTGTGGTAATGACAGTGCAACTGCGACTGCCCATCCGAGCTAATAATGAAATGCTTACTATAGATTCCCACTATTGTCCAAGAGATGGCTCTCGCTGTCACTAACAGTGTTTCCACTTTAATGATTTCCTTTCCCCACGCCTCACTTCAAATTTACCCTTCTCAGGGCTTTTTTCCCCTCAAAAAATTTTCTGCTGTAGCTTTTACTTTTGGCTTTAGTGCAGTAACTAAAAGAAAAGGTCTTTGTCGATTTTAGGTTTATTTTAGGTTTTACCCATGATTTCCCGCAATTTCCGCTTTTAATGTCTTCCCCTTTTTCTCCCCCTATGGACCCTAATTTTCCCCTCAAATGGGGAAATTCCCCTCATTGTGGAAACATTGATCACTAACCAATCGTCTAGAGTGTACTACTAATAATAGTAGTGCAAAATTATAAAAATCTCACCAGGCAATCAACTGTAGTTATACATAATTACATTATGATTGTTAATAAAAATATGATCTTATGATAAACCTAATAGTATAAATATAATGAGTTATTGCTACTATACGGTAGCACAAATCAGTTCTATTGCCTGTACTTATTCCTACACCGGAAAATAAACAACGGTGAGGGGGGTTCCAATTAAATTTAAATTTGAGCCTTGTAGATCAGCAACGGTTTTCGTGATGTGAGGCATTTTTTTTTTTAATACTTATATTATTGAAATATTGCGCAGAGCAGACTCGTACCGTTTCTTGTAGTGTCGCGGCGCGTGGTGCGCGGCGTGGCGGCGGCGGGCGGGCGCGCGTCCGGCCCCTGACGCGTCACTGGAGCCGGAACTGTCCGTCTCCGAGAACGCTGTCAATCAAAAAGTACACATTTAAAGCCGAAACTTAATACTTTCTAGAATTTGTGCGGATTCTTAGACAGCGACTTGGCTGTGCTTCTGATGTTTCTGATGCCCGTGTATGAACGGTGACTCTTTATAGCCAAGTTGGCTGTATGCCAGTCACGCTACAAAAGCAATTAAGAAAAAATCATACTTCATGACTGTAGGGACTTATTATAGTGAGTAAGCCGTACATAGCCCGCCCGACTTTGATGACAATATACGCGAGTGATTTTGGAATTAACTAGTTTTATTTACCTAAGGCAGCTACAAACTTACATCACTTACAAACCGCACGATAACGGTCATGTTTAAACGAATTTAGCAACACAAGCGACCACGAGAAATATACAGGGATATTTTTATATTATATAGTCTTCGAACAATTATCGCGTTGGTCATATATCGAAAATAATATACACGAGATTACACTGTAGAAATAATTAAAAATTACGTTACATGCAAATTACAGTAAAAAAGTAATTACAAACTGCCGTTCGTGAAAACCAAAGTACATACTGAATATTTATTTGTAAAATGAAGTGTTTTTTTTATCATTTTAAGGACTCAACTAACATGGTTGGTGCAGCGGTGTCTTCTCGTGTCTCCGATGTCTCCTCAAGCGCGTCATAGATGGCGCCTCCATATACTCGTTCGTTTCTTTAATCTGTGGTCAGTAAAAAGGAATAGAACTTTTTAGCGGGAACGCGAGGAGTGAAGTTGTGTGATTTGTTTTATTTTGTCTATTTAGTGTTTCTTCAGGTTTAAATGTATAATAACGGTGGTTTATTAACTGTTTAGTATCTGTGAAAGTGCACAAACGTGGGAAAATGAATCAAAGCCGCTGGACGTAACTTCTCGGGATCCTCCAAAAAGTCCCCTGAAAAAGTCTCAGTAAATGACCACCATTTTACTGAGATTATATTTCATCCCATATCATCTCATCTCATTTCATGTCATTTCATCTCAGTTGTTAGTTTAAATTAATATAGGAGACAGACTTAGTTTTAAGTGTCTAAGGAATCCTATACATCTTACACCCGGAGATCTAAGTTTGAATTACTTAACAAAGGTTATCCTACTCCTCAAAGATAGGCAGAGATAGAGGCAGAGATAGGCAAAGGGTAAGTTTAGGACATGTCGTCTGTCATCAAACCTTTTTTTTATGATTGAAGTATTACTGGTGGCCCGGAGGCCTTTCCGGTTTCACCAGGACAGATGGGCGAGCAAGGCTCAGCCAGGAGGGGTGGGATTTGCTAACAGCTGCCCGAGCGCTTCCGAAGAAGGTCATCAAACATACGTTTCGCCGAACATTACCTGCGCGTATTGAGCGTCCAGTTCAGTTTCCGAGCTGACTCCGGAGGGGTGGTGGTGGTGACCCTGCTGACCGCTCGAGTGTGACCAGCCGGAACGTTGAGACTGGAAGCACGCACACCTCGAGTCAACCCAATTTAGGTCTTAACGTACACCGAATTAGAACGCAAATGAATAAGCGTTAGGTTACCGTTACGAACACGAAAGAAAGAGACAGACTGAGACCGGACCGCGCTTATTATTAAAATCACTATCATATTGTATAGATTTAAGCAAAATATTAAAGAACATATGTGCAATAAAGCTTACTATAAAGTCAATGATTATCTAGAAGATTGCACAAATTAGGAATGAATTGCTCGCTCCGGGCATTTCAATGTTGTAAAAATTGTTACGTTATAATACTCATTGTAAAAATGAATATTAAAAAAAATCTAAGATTTTTTTTTTATCTAATATTTAAAAAAAAAGGACACGCCCGCTGAGTTTCTTGCCAATTCTTCTCAGGACGGAGGCTAGTTCTTGTGAATTGGCGGTAGTTTTATTTGACGTTCAACAAGTATGTACTTTCATCTATGTTGAATTTTTTTTTTTTTATTTCATTTGATCTATACTCCATGGCGACAGTCCAAACGATGTTCCAAAAAGACTTTATATAGGTTATCATACAGGTCGTTAGCGCGTTCCAGTTTCCGTCACATTTCTGACCGCTGTCCTCAGTGGCATTTATTATTAGTTTACGGTAAATGATTTTTACCTTCCTGTCTCGGGAGTGAGCCGGCGGACCTATTGTGATGTGTTGTAGAGCGTCGCTGACCATCGTGTAGTTGTTCATGTCCAATTTACCGGGTTGCTGCAGTGACAAGATTTTAGTTATTTTGTTGCGCTGAACGCGGTGAAATAAGGTTTATGGAGGAGGAGGGGGGGGGGAGATAACACAACGTCAAATATTTTTTATTGCTTTTTTACCGGTGCTCATGGATGTCAGCAATTCTAGAAGAGCAACCGAACCGCTATCAACTTTCAATCAATGTATGTAATGTCAAGCTACAAGTACGAATTACATTGTAGTAAAAACACTAAGCTCCTAGATACTAGAGCGTGTCAAAGCTTCGTTGTATTCGTATTAAAAACATTCACTTAAAAATAAAAATCAAAATTAAGTCTTTAATATTTTAATCACTTTCACTAGTTAGTATTTATAATAAAATAATTTTCTGCATCGAGTTCCTTGACGTCATGTAAATACCAAATAGCATTATTGTAATTTCAAAAGATTTGATTGGTTAGGGGGCGGGGCCTAGGCCGTCGAACAATGATGGCTCACTGCATTCTTAACGCGAACGAACTATACACCAAAATACGCTCAACAGTAATTTGTTTTTAATAATTAGATTAGATTAGTATGGTTGTAATTAATTGTGTAGCGTGAGTAACCTTGAGTGTCTGTGAGTGTCGAGGGCGCGGGGGCGGCGGGTGCGGGCGCGTGCGTCCCGTGGTGAAGGCGCGGTGCCCGTAGCCGGGCGGCTGCCACAACCCACCGCCATCTGTCGGACAACAACACCATTACTTCACACCGCCCTCATCAGATGACGTCTTGCAATGTTGCAAACGTAAAAAAATCATAAAACTACTTTTCTACTTGTATTGTGAAATTGTGAGTAAATAATAACGGTAATTATATAACGTTATTTAATACAGCAACGGCCTTGTGCAATAATAAATAAAGTAAAATACTCCAATATTCACTATGTAACAGTATTTTAAAAGACAATGTGTTTCTAACATCTAAGCCACTACAAAATTCTCACTACAATACCCTCTTTTTTTAAGACATGCAAAATTATTCCACATTATGACAAAATAAATAAACTTATAATATAAATAATTTAAAAAATACATAATTTATTAAATTAGAACACACAAACAATTTCACTAACAAAAAAAAAAACAAATATAACAAAAACAAAAAATAAAAACATTTTGAGATCAAACAAATAAATATAAAACATTACGATAATTTCTAATCTACACAATCCACTGTACAACTTCAAGGATAAGATTGTTTTTGCCATGCGCTTCACCTGACTCGTGTGTGCTCAGTGAATCTTCAGAACAGTTGAGATCCGCTGCATTATAATATCATTTATTAATACTTGTGATATACATATTAATACGCACTAAATACATTATAATTATGGTTCGTTGATCTAAAAATTTTTTGTTTATCATTTAAAATCTGTGTACATCAATTCACTTTTAAATTTTAGAATGTTAGACCACAAGGCCAAGAGGCAAAGAATGTCGTGTGGCACCAACCGCGGCAAAATGAAACCAAATTTCGTCAAATTATTGATTAATATAATCTAATTTAAACAAAATACAAAATTTTAAAAAATATATACATATTGTGAAATCAACAAAATTTTCGAGTTTTACTGCTTCTCATACTAAAAACATGATAACATATAAATATTTTCTGTACCTACATAATACAGATCCTACTTGAAAAGATGAGGTATTTCTCGTTTACGTATTTAATACCCCATAGTACGGGAACTCAAAATCTGACCCTGAAGTACTATGTCATTTAATGGCAACTCGAGACAACAGTGTTAAGATTCGTTCTGAAAAATAGTACTGATCCTGAGGGGTTTAACAAAATAAAATTTAAATGAAATGGGTATCAGATCTTTATGGACATTTATGGGCATAAGTACAGAAATAGGAAAAAAAATTAATTTCTCAAAAAAGTATTCCCGTGGAACAAAGCTCGAGGGCAAACGATACCAGTAGCAGAAGTAAATTTGAAATATATAAGTATTAACGACAAATTGTAAGACATGTATATGATCTTCAAACGATGTTGCTCTAAGCTTAAATTGATTAACGAAATCTACATTGACGCGAGGGAATCCACGAGCCAGAACTCATCATCTTAGGCCTTACAGCCCAGGGTGGGCCTATAGCCTGGTTCTATATGTCTCTCCAGACTGCTCTGTTCAGAACTTTCTGAGGTTCCTGACACCGATAACTTTGAGGTCGTGCTCAACGCCATACGTGTCAAAACCAATCACTACATAGTATATAAAACAAAGTCGCTTTCTCTGTCCCTATATCCCTATGTATGCTTAAATCTTTAAAACTACGCAACGGATTTTGATGGGGTTATTTTAATAGATACGAGTGATTGAAGAGGAAGGTTTATATGTATAACTAGCGACCCGCCCTCGCTTCGGTTCGGAAACATTAAATTTTATTATTGATAGGCGAGTCCCGCCATGTTGTGCCCGGTACGACAATAACTGCGGGTGATGCCGCGGGGCGAAGCTAGTCTAAAAAAAGTAGCCTAAGTTACTCCTTATATCATTAGCTATCTATTAGTGAAAGTTTCATCGAAATCGGTTCAGCCGTTCCAGAGATTAGCCGGAACAAACAAACAGACAGATAGACAGACAAAAATTGTAAAAAATGTTATTTTGGTGAATGTACCGTATATATATTCATATGCATGTAGTAAGAAGCGGTTATTTAAATATTACAAACAGACATTCTAATTTTATTTATATGTATAATAACATCCATTAAATAGTGGAGAAATCAATAATAAATTACAGTTTCCGAAGCGAAGCGAGGGCGGGTCGCTAGTATTTGAATATTTCATTTCAGTATCCGAGAGACTTACGAGACAAATCCGGGTGCATTCTGTGGTCCGGGGGCGCGGGTTCCGGCGGCGTGCTGGGAGGGGGGTACACGCTGAAACCTACATACAGATTTGTGATTACGATATTTGAGTCGTCTATTATCAAAGGTGGCAATCTGTGCATTTGGACAAAAAAAAATTATTGATATGACAATACAGATTGATTTGAATATAAACGTCTCCTTCAAAGAATACGGTTCAAAACCTGCACTAAATAAAGGTTAATAGTTAACCTGTTATTTATCTAAGATGTCGTTCCGAAGAGTTTTGTGACTGCCAATGGAATACAAAGTCAAAAATTCGTTTTTCTGATTTACCAATCATTGTCCAAAAGTCAGATTGCCGGCTTTGATAATAGTCGACTCATTTGTTCATATTTGAAAATCGATTTTAGTTCAAATGGTGAGCACTTACATTACTTGCTACACAGGTCGTGTTTCCTATTAACTTGATTGGAAAATCGATATTAGATTCCAATTAAGTAACAACTGCATGAAGCGTTAAAATTAAATTAAAACGTTTTTTACTTGCATAGTGAAGTGAGTGAATTCAGTCCTGTCCTTCAGTTCAACCTTGAGACTTGAGGTCTAAGTCTTAATTATCTTGTATAAGTCTCAACATTTACACCGGAACGCATTACTGCTCCGGAACAGAAATAGACAGGTTGGTAGTACCTACCCGAGCCGACTCACAAATTATATATTTAACAGGTTCGATTATGATTCCGGGACATTATTCGGCCGTGTAATGCATCCTTCAGTAGCTTTTTTTTTTCCTACGTAAGCTGATAGCCTTGAGAGGCTATTTCAGCCTATCCTTAACTAGTAGGTGAGCTCACGGGGCTCAAACCGGAATGATGCTAACACTGGCCCTAGCGAGAGCAGTGCTTCGCAGAATCTACCACCGGATCGGAAACGCGACCCACTGAGAAGATCCGGCGAGAAACTCAGTGGGCTGTGTCTCTGGGTTAAAGTACCTTTCAAGAATCCTCTGTTCTTGGAGTTGTTCAGGGTGTCGCTGTACTCAGAATCGATGTCGGCTCTCGAGTCGGGCCCGATGAGCAGATCCAACGAGTTCGTTAACTTGTGCTCCCTCCTGTAAATACACACATTGGTTTGTACGATACATCATGATCACGACACGATGTTTTCAACACGCTTTTAATAGTTTCCTCTATATGTATCTATCTATCTTTGTAACGAAACCTTTTATCTGAATGAACGTTAACTTGAAAATTTGCACACTAACTCACGACGGTATAATAATTTCATTACTTTGACTTAATAATAGGGGTAAAAATATGAAATTGCCCTTTTATTGTAATAGGTACTTCGAATTGACATGGAACCTTCACGGTTTGAGATTTTTGTGTGATACTTTTTTCAAATGGCACCTATGAGGTTCTTCTTTTAAAAAATGTGCAACATTCGATTATCGACTTTCAGTTGTTTTCTTCATTCGGATTAGGGTCGATTCGACCAAACAAGAGTAAATCTTATTCTTAGAATAACTCGTCAGTTAATCGAGAGTAAATCAATTTTACGTTTTACCATCTACAATTCTAAGAATAGAGGGCCTATTCGGGAATTGGTACTATACCGCCGTTTCACACGGAATAACGGAGCTATTCCTAAAATAATGTAATGGCGTCAGTCAGTCCAATCATCTGATTTCTGTCATTTCATAAATATTTATTCTGTTTTAATTTCATGTCAACGCAATGCACTAAATTATTATTAACTAGCGACCCGCCCTCGCTTCACTTCGGAAACATTAAAACACACATGAAACCAAAAAAAAAAAAAATTTTTTTTTAAAAAGTGGCCTATGTTCATCAGGGACAATGTCGGCTTCTAATGGAAAAAGAATTTTTCAAATCGATCCAGTAGTTTCGGAGCCTATTCGAAACAAACAAACAAACAAATCTTTCCTCTTTATAATATTAGTATAGATAGTCTGGCATTGTATAATGCAACTTTAAAAAAAAGATAAAACCACACGACAAAACTTGACAATTCCCTCAAACAAACAAGAAATAAAATTAATACGTTTGACAGCTAGATATATTGATAATGTATCGCACTGTTTATTTGTTTTTTGTTGTACAATAAAGAATACTCTCTCTCTCTCTCTATCTTACACTACAGCTACTTTTTCACACTAAAATACGGCAAAATCGAGTTGAATCTATGTATGCTCTTACACTATGCCGTTGTCAACAACATTTATTTGCCGGATTTTATTTTCGTTTACCATTCACTCTGCTATTCGCGTATTGCTATTCCCAGCGTAAGCATACTATCGTTTACGTGGAAAAATGCGTATGGATTTACTCGAGATTAAAATCATGGAATAGGTTATTCTTCGTATAGTTACTCGTGTATAAATTTAAATTTGGTCGAATCCACCCTTAGACAAGAAAGATGGATACTTCGAAAATTCGTTTGATTTTTGAATTCGAGAATTCCGACGCGGAACTAACGCTGCAGAAACCGCTCGCAATATCAATGTTGCGTTTGGAGAGGGGACTCCTTTTTTTTTTATTGCTTAGATGGTTGGACGAGCTCACAGCCCACATGGTGTTAAGTTGTTACCGGAGCCCATAGACATCTATAACCTAAATGTCGCTGCCAACCTAGAGATACGAGTTGTAAGGTCTCAGTATAGTTACAACGGCTGCTCCAACTTTCAAATCGAAACGCATTACTGCTTCACGGCAGAAATAGGCAGGGATTCCACTTAATATCCGGAAAGGTCACGGGCTTTAGATTTTTTTGGCGATTTTATGTAAAAAAAAATATAGCAAAAAAATTTAACATGGTTTGACTTAGTCTCAGCTCAAGGGTAAAGCGATCGCATATCTATTGTCTAGACTACAAGTTCAAGGATAAATGTATTATCGGTGGGGCACGCACGCGGGGTCGCAGCGAGCGGGCGCGCGCGCCGCGGCCACGTCGGGCAGGTTGTGCGCGGCGCCGGGCTGCTCCAGCCGGAAGGCGCGCTCGATCTCGCCCTTGCGCTCCCACACCTCCTTGAAGAACGACGTGTAGAACGCGGCTGCAAGGAAACAAGACAGATATTACTGCCACAGCTCCTAGTCGACGCGTGTCAAGTGAGCTGTATTATGTGTTCGTTTTATTACATAACGATGTCTGAGAGAATTTAATGTATTTATTACCACACGGACCAAACTTAAAAAAATAATATACATGTTGACTGCCATGTAGATCACCGGTGCCTTACATGGCGCACTGAAGTAATTATGTCTATTTCTGTTATTTACTAAGCGCCTGGATTGCCTAACTCTGCCTTCTTTTGTTTGTTTATGTATGTTTTAGTATTTTAGTTCTCTTAGAAACAGATTGTTTCTCTATATTCTCTGTATCTTCGCATTCGTCTTACCCAGAGTTACTACACATTCTACACTACACATTCTATTAGTTAAGAAGATCGAAAAGCGAAATCGAAAATAATAACTGCAGTACGTTATTTATTTATATTTATTTATTTATTTATCATCTTTATATAAAGACGATTTATAGAATTGGATTGAGCAGCGGAAACACACATCGTTTGTACTATTACTTTTATAAAATAAACTGTGTCAGTTACAGTTTCCTTCTTTAAAAAAGAGCTCCTGGATCCACGTTACAGTTCCCATCCGTGTAGACTCACTATAGGTCCTACCACCAGTACAAAATTAGCTTGACAGTGGCCAGCGACTTTGTTGGGGGTGTTCTTTTTTAAATTTCTTTTATTGCCTTTGTAGGCAGACGAGCATACGGCCCACCTGATGGCGAGTGGTTACCGTCGCCCATGGACTTCAGGAATGCCAGGGGCAGAGCCAAGCCGCTGCCTACCGCAATTGCGTGCTCACATTTGGCGTCTGCGCTGCAGGAGTAGGTGGCGAAGTGCGCGGCGAGGCGGTCGGCGGTGGCGTTCCCGTCCGTGAGCAGCGCGTGCCCGACGTCCGTGCCGAAGAACGCGCTGGCCGCCGACCCGCCGCCCTCCGTCACCGCCACCATTTGTATCGGCAGGTTCGGTATGTTCATCGAAAACGCACTGACAATTCATACAATACGATTTATATAATCACTATTTATTTTTATTTATTTATTTATTACAATTCATGTAAAATTTACACTGGTGGACTTAATGCCCAAGGCATTTTCTGCCAGTCAACCAAAGGTAGTGCAGAGTAAATAATGGTAGGTGCAATGAAATTTATATTAAGTTACAAATACATACACAAATAAAGGATACATATACAACATGTAACATATTTAACGCACACCCTCAAACACCCCAATTAGACTTTAATAGTATAAACGCTATGCATACACCAAATATTATTTATATGTGCGTTAACATTGATTATTTGTGAAATTAGTTATTCCAATTTCGTGGAAATAAAATGGTCACCGATTCACACTCCGCTGCGCACGCACACACAGACACA
>NW_021011790.1:0-15931 GCF_003987935.1 Bombyx mandarina | reverse complement strand
GAGCTCTCCGTGCATTAGAATAAAGTGCGTTGCCCATTTTTTGTCTCTCTTCGTGTATGGGTACGTGCCACTGAATTTTTGCGAAATAATTGCTATTCTGAAGATTTTATCGAAGTTCAATTCCATTTTGGACTTTCTATAATAAATCATTGCATTATTGGTTCGAATGATACTGGGTGGAAATTTTATAAAGAAATCACCCTCGTTTGATTAAAAAAAAAATGTTTATTGATTGGTCCAAAATTAGTATTTATAATATCTGTACAAATATCAGAAAAGACAAAATACTTATATCTTCTCCTCAACATATTGGTCAATGTAATTTCTACTGTTGTTGCTTAATAGGCATGATCGTATATTATAACTTTATAATCAAAATATAAGTATATAGATAACAAAACAAAAGACAAGGTGTAATACAAAAAGAAAACTAAATTTTTTAGTTAGTTAGTGATTTGAGTTAAATTTCGATCACTGGATCACATAAAAGCAGAGTTGGGCGATTTTAGGAAATTTCTGTCTTCTTAACCCTTAATTTGGCAAGAAATTTTTTCAATTTTTTTTTTAATTTCTGTTATTTTTCTATGTCTGTATAGACATTAGGATCTCTGTAAAATAAATAAATAAAATATATTATTTCCCATTTTTGAGATAATCAATGTCCGCTATGGCGATCATTGTTATGAAGGAGTCATAAATATACATGTCCGGTGTAGCGGACAGTACTAAATATTCGGTAAATAAAAAGTTGAAGTATTTTGTGGACAAATATAATAAAAAAGTATTTAGTTATGACATTTAATTTAGTACGAAAATTAAGAAAACAGTTTCTGGCATTTTTGCCAGTTACAAAACAAAGTCTGACATTGCATTTTAACGCAATGTCAGTAATGTGTATAAATACAAAATGTATAAATATAAAAAAAACATTTTTTCTGGCAAATATCTGCAACGTCTTTCATCCATAATTGACGGGAAATAACCTACATCATCATATTTTACAGGGCTTGAAGGTCTTGCTGCGTAAGGTTTGTTTATTTTTGAGTGTTCTCTTACATTCTTTTGGCACTTCGATTGGGCAAAAATAGGTTTTCATATACCTGATGTCTAAATACCTTTAGGGAAATTTTACTTCCAAGCCCGCGCTGGACTCGATAAACAAGCCAAGCATTATTCAGGCAAATATCAACTATTTGTGCAAAAATACCTAAGTACTACCTTCTACTTTTGAAAGCTATTTTGTACAATGATATCAGCATGCTACGCGTGTGCTTATAAATGTAACAGCCTTATTATCGTTCCACCGAACAACAGGTAGGCAGTTATTGTCGCATGTCGATTCTGAAAATGCACCTCTCTCCTTCTTCTTCATTTCCTTTTCCTTACCTGCATAAATGTCTTGCAAATAAGTATAAATAAAGATGTAAATTTAATAATTAGGTAAAATATTAGTAATCATCCCAATACATGTTAAGCCCGCAATAACTTTGGCAATGTTCGTTGTGGGGGACAAATCAATCAAACACTAAATATTTGTGAAATTGATTTTGTTCGCTGTGGCGGACAAACATTGTTTTTAGTAAAAAAAGTCACCAAAACCATACAAAATTACAAGATCTATAAATGATTTAATAAATTACAATATTACAAAGTTATTTCAGTAAACAAACGTGCACATTTATTAGTAAAACCTTTATAAAAAATTATAAATACTTTGAGTAAAACAGATGGCTTGTGCTTCGTCGACATTTTGTCTCAAAATCACAGATACAAGATTACCAAATAAGTTTTTTTTTTACCAAAATTGAAATATATTTTAAAGTTATATTTAAGCCGTATAGAAGTTTTCATAGACCCACCAGATTTTATTTATTTAATTGTTCGTTGTAACGGACTGAGCCAAATTAAGGGTTAAGGGAGCAGCCGTATCAGAATACTAAAGACACAACTAACCTCAATGAGTTGTGGTCGCCATTTCAAAGGGAACATTCTATCGATGTCAGGAAAATAAACAGGTGTTTTATATTAAACAAATGTTATTTTTTCATGTTGAATTTGCTATTATTATGTAACTAGAAGTGCCTGTGGTTTCAGCGGAGTTTACCTATTTTTTACCCTACCTAATTGTTGGTAACATAAGGGGCTATTTCAGCTTCGCGCGGACTGGTAGGTGAGCTCACGGGCTCAACATAAGAGAATTGCTAACACTAGCCTTTTTTCCTACGTAATCTTGTAACCTGCGAGTAGGTGAGCTCACGGGGCTCTATCCCGAGGACGTTGCTCTAACATTAGCCCTAGCAAGAGTGCTTTTCTGAATTTACTACCGGATCAGAATC
The DNA here is from genome assembly GCF_003987935.1 of Bombyx mandarina. The sequence goes on along the minus strand of NW_021011790.1, from coordinate 13,595 downwards.
GCTACCCACAACGAAAATCCGACGATAACTTATAGCTATCAAAATCGATATTACTTTGGCTGAACCTTGCGCTTTTATTTTTAATTGTCATCATATCACTTCTGACGTATCTAGTATTGTACAGTTTTTATGGTCACAAACGATCATAAAAGTAGTTAATTTTAAAGCAATTAAATTAATTATGTCTATGACTAGCTAAAACTTCAAAAAATACAATAAATGGTATGACTTTTTATGGTATTTTGGTTTTGCGGGTTGCTTAGTTACGGCTCCGACTTCTGTTATGGTCATTATGAAGTACAGTATGCGCCCGAGTTCATGTCCATCGGGGCCAGAGGCGACGCGCGGGGGACAGCTCGCCCCACCTTCGCCCACCTCCCCGTATTTGTCTGTCATCGAGTGTTGTCCTTGACGGTTGTGACGCGCGCTTATCGTAATCGAAAATTTACGCTAACGGTATTGTGTTATTTAACCATGACTACTCCGCTTCCAACAAGTTCAGGTAGAAAAAAACCTACTGAAAAAAGATACATACTGATTCCGACTCTGATCTGTGGGTTGTCTTTTTATTTGATAGTGATTGAATTGGAATTTAAAAAATATTTTTCTCTATTAGAAATAAACAAGTAATTACTTATCACATTTATTTTATTTCATAAATTGCAAAATGACCTTAAGTTACATTAACCCAAATTGACAGTTGTTGACTAAATCGGTAGTTATTATCGATATTACCATAATTAACGAGGTCACAGCACTACCGTATTCCTCAGGATGGACATGAACTCGCGCGCCTACTGTATATTCCATGCGAGATGTTTTAGATGATATTTTTCCAATACATTCTTTCTGCATTAGAACCTAATTAACGAGAAGTGAATTCTAATTTTGGCTCTTTGATAGTGATGTCGTTAATTTAAAACATAGCTTAAAGTGTTTTCCACGAAAATAAACAAAAAAATTGCACACATACCTAAACGAATTATTGAGCTTTCTCAAACATTTGATTGAAATATTTATTGCACGACTAAACAAAATAAAAATATGTATTCGAACATTCTACTTAAAAGAATATTAGAATAATAGTTTCAGTTAAGTTAAAATAATAATAATATGTATAAATGTAAAACACATCATTATTTGATCTATGACGTCTTTTCAGGCTGAAATATTACAGTAAAATAGAAGAGGGTACAGAGACATAGAGGGAGAGTGGAAACCAGGTTCTTGTCAGGAAAAATCCTGGACAGTAGTTAAATTCAGAAAAGAAACTAATCACAAAAATTTCCCTAAAAACTCGTATTTTTTCAATCTGGCAAACCAACACGATCGCCGCATACATACGTGCGATATTAAAGCTTAGCTACAACTAGACGTAGACTTTGAAATGGCTACGGTCACGTGGATTAAGAGAACACATTCTTAGAAGCAGTCTTCCCGATTTGTACGCCATGTTGCAAACAACAATATTATCGTAGACTGGTCGTTCACTGGTAGTAGGACCTCCTGTGAGTCCGTACAGGTAGGTACCACCGTCCTGCCTACTTCTGCCGTGATGCAGTAATGCGTTTCGGCTTGAAGGGCAGGGCAGCCGTTGTAACTATATTAGAACTTATATCTCAAGGTGGGTGGCGCATTTACGTTGTAGATGTCTATGGGCTGCAGTAACCACTTAACCATTTCTTCTTCAAACAAGTTTTGAAATGTGTTCTTAGAGATAGACAGCGGTGAGATCTAACTTAGTTTAATACACCATCGTACTTTATATAATGATTATTTGTTAGGTCATGTCCGTTTTAAATTTAAACTATTTTAGGCATGACACACCTATTACGGAGGCCTTTGCCAAAAGGCAATCAGAAATAAAGACTTTTAAGATGTAACTTATGAATTAAAAAACTAAGCTCTTACCAGTATATTTCCTGCATTTGTATTACGGTCTTCTTAAGTCTCTCTTGAACTACGTAATCGTCATTATCAAACAAGTTCTTAATGTTCAATCTGACGATTTCGAGCTTAGCGCAGCCGTGCAGCAAGAATATCGGGCCCAATGGCAAAACGCTTGTATACAATGCCGAAGTATACAATGAATAAAAGAATGTACAAAAGTACATGGTTATAAATATAACTGGGTTATTCCTGTGTCTTTCAATAACTTCTGGATAGATCACTTCGTAATATTGGACTATTCTGAAATTGCCCTGAATGGCCGAATAAATCGTGCATACTATACTCTTGAGAAAAAACTGGGCCATGCCACATGTGGTCAGGATCGCCCACGCTCGGCAAAGCCATCGGCCTTTTTTCGCGTATTCAAGTATCACGTTTTGCTCTTCTTCTGACATCGTCTTCGCTATTTCATATTCAGCCTTCATGGTTTCAATTAACATCTTCAATTTGCTTTGATAATAAAGCATGTTGATGTAGAGAAGCGTGATTACCAAGTAAACGAAGGACAGGCACATGTTTCGGCACATTTGCGAATAATCGGCGGCCTTTAAATCGAATTCGATAATGTTGTAGATGAATAACATGCAGATTATAGTGAGCTCTCCGTGCATTAGAATAAAGTGCGTTGCCCATTTTTTGTCTCTCTTCGTGTATGGGTACGTGCCACTGAATTTTTGCGAAATAATTGCTATTCTGAAAATTTTATCGAAGTTCAATTCCATTTTGGACTTTCTATAATTAATCATTGCATTATTGGTTCGAATGATACTGGGTGGAAATTTTATAAAGAAACCACCCTCGTTTGATTAAAAAAAAAAGTTTATTGATTGGTCCAAAATTAGTATTTATAACATCTGTATAAACAAATATCAGAAAAGACAAAATACATCTTCTCCTCAACATATTGGTCAATCTAATTTCTACTGTTGTTGCTTAACACGTTCGCTGCGGCAAGTAAAATCTTAAACCTTTGTCTGGTGCGGCGGCGGGCCAAATTGTGCCCCCAATGATTTTTCCGCCAGTGCGTGGTAGGTCTTTTTCGACACGTCAGCACAAGGTTAGATTAAATTGCTATAACTTTGCGAAAACATAATGTAGGTGAACAGTTTTTGGACTGTTGGAAAAACCTTGAACCCAACTTCTTTAGATTTGATTCGCCCCGGGATCTGCCGAACAGAAAATGAGAAATAAACCAGGGAAAGTGGCGGGTCGATATCGACCAGAACCGCACTAGAAAGTATTTTTAGTAGTGATGGGAAAGACAAAAATAAGGGGATATCGAAAATAAAACAGAATTAAAGTAAAGAAATAAAAATTGTTTATTTAATTATTTATTAATGGCTGTCTTTAAAACATTTCGCACAAAGATTTTGCNTTGTTGCCTGACATCGTGCCTTTAATTTTAAGGAATAAAAAAAACGTGACGTACGTCAGTTCCGATAGCTTGCCCAACACTAACTGGCGAGGCGGGCGCTCTGTGCGGTATCGGGCCGCCAACAGCCTGTTGGGACGGCGGGCCACAATAGGCCTCCTCCCGCACCGAGTTGATATTTTTTACCGTCAGTGCGTGATAGGCCGATAAAGGCCTGCCGTGATGTTTTTATAGGGAACACCTATACTTTTGACCACAATCTCAAATATATATTTGTCTTTGTCGTACCTTTACAAACACCTGAGATAATCGTTCCGCACCAGCGAGAGGGACATAGTTTTCTTCGTCCGCACCAGGTGAAATTCCGCGGCAGGCTGATTTGGGCCTGTTCCGCAGTGAACGTGTTAATAGGCATGAACGTATATTATAACTTTATAATCTAAATATAAATAAATAGATAATAAAACAAAAAACAAGGTGTAATACAAAAAGAAAACTAACTTCTTCAGTTAGTTAGTTAGTGATTTGATTTAAATTTCGATCACTGGATCACATAAAAGCAGAGTTAGGACGATTTTAGGAAATTTCTGTCTTCTTAAGGGAGCAGCCGTAACATAATACCAAAGACACAACTAACCTCAATGAGTTGTGGTCGCCATTTCAAAGGGAACATTCTATCGATGTCAGGAAAATGAACAGGTGTTTTATATTAAACAAATGTTATTTTTTCATGTTGAATTTGCTATTATTAAGGCACTAGAAGTGCCTGTGGTTTCAGCGGAGTTTAACCTATTTTTTACCCTACCTAATTGTTGGTAACATAAGGGGCTATTTCAGCTTCGCGCGGACTGGTAGGTGAGCTCATGGGTTCAACATAAGAGAATTGCTAACACTAGCCTTTTTCCTACGTAATCTTGTAACCTGCGAGTAGGTGAGCTCACGGGGCTCTATACCGAGGACGTTGCTCTAACACTAGCCCTAGCAAGAGTGCTTTTCTGAATTTACTACCGGATCAGAATCGCTACCCACAACGAAAATCCGACGATAACTTATAGCTATCAAAATCGATATTAGTTTGGCTGAACGTTGCGCTTTTATTTTTAATTGTCATATCATTTCTGACGTCTCTAGTATTGTACAGTTTTTATGGTCACAAACGATCATAAAAGTAATTAATTTTAAAGCAATTAAATTAATTATGTCTATGACTAGCGAAAACTTCAAACAATACAATAAATGGTATGACTTTTTCGAAAATAGCTAGACTTATTGTGGCGGGTAGCTATCATACAACGCAAGATAATTGACAGATTCCTGAATCTCGCTTACGACATTTTCAAGATAAAGCTCATATATAAAAGTTCCGAACAACAACATTCGGACCGTCGCCGCGTCGGTCTACCGAGCTGTATCACCCGCTCGGTGGAAGATCTTCCCTTTGTCGTATTTTTTTTTTATCTTTTTTTTATTGCTTAGATGTGTGGACGAGCTCACAGCCCATCTGATGTTAAGTGGTTACTGGAGCCCATAGACATCTATAACGTAAATGCGCCACACACCTTGAGATATAGTTCTAAGGTCTCAGTATAGTTACAACGGCTGCCCTGACCTTCAAGCCGAAACGCATTACTGCATCACGGCAGAAGTAGGCAGGACGGTGGTACCTACCTGTACGGACTCACAGGAGGTCCTACCACCAGTAATTACGCAAATTATAATTTTGCGGGTTTCATTTTTATTACACGATGTTATTCCTTCACCGTGGAAGTCAATCGTGAACATTTGTTGAGTACTTATTTCATTAGAAAAATTGGTACCCGCCTGCGGGATTCGAACACCGGTGCATCGCTTCAACACGAATGCACCGGACGTCTTATCCGTTAGGCCACGACGACTTCGAACTTGTATATCTCTCCAAACTTATTTATGGTATTTTGGTTTTGCGGGTTGCTTAGTTACGGCTCCGACTTCTGTTATGGTCATTATGAAGTACAGCATGCACGCGAGTTCATGTCCATCGGGGCCAGAGGCACGCGCGGGGGACAGCTCGCCCCACCTTCGCCCACCTCCCCGCATTTGTCTGACATCGAGTGTTGTCCTTGATGGTTGTGACGCGCGCTTATCTATATCGATAATTTACGCTAACGCTATTGTGTTATTTAACCATGACTACTCCGCTTCCAACAAGTTCAGTTAGAAAAAAACCTACTGAAAAAAGATACATACTGATTCCGACTCTGATCTGGCTGTTGTCTTTATAACGTGTCTGTGTCTAAGGGTGTCCCTGGTATGCCGATGTTACATGAGGCCCAGTCGCGTCACTCCCCAAAAGGCGGTCTATGGGTCGAGAGACACGGGGCCGAGTCGCACCACTTCTAGACACGTCACCACCGGTAGACAGCCGGTGAACAGGAGACTCTGTGAGGAGGATCTCAGGGCGCCACCACTTACCGCTCTGGGAGACTCACGCCAATAAATGAAACAATTACAATATATATTACACTTGAGTTTATTAACTACACATGAATACAGATTTAATGGTTTTAATTGTTTACACAGAATAAATTAGTGGTAAGGTATCCTTAATTAAATGTGTGTCGGTAAGTATACCGAACACACGAGTAAGTATTTAAGAAAGTGAGATTAAAATACCAATATTATAAATAAAGACGGTATCACCAGTTTGGTTCACAAAATGACGATAAACGTTTACTGGATTGCTTCCCCGCAACTGGGGTTGCTGGATCCGAGCCAGGTTGTGTATGCAGGTGTGTTTCTTTGTTCTACGGTAGTCAAGTACTTTCTTGGATCGCCTAGCCAGAGCACCTCGCTTCCGGCAGCGTCCACGCAGAAAAGTACTGTGGGATCTCGAAGGTGATAGTAAGGTCACATTCCGCACCCTAACTGATGTACATGTAATGTACCAGTTATTAGGACCCTGGTTGAATAAAAATACACCAAGGAACTGTTAAATTGACTTTGGTAAATACGTAATAAAACTTGCACTGCAGCTCGAGAGATGTTGATTGAAAAAGCTTCGGACAAAGTGACTTGTCCTTTTATAAGAATAGTCTTACGGTTCTCGAATGTTCCGCCTATAGTGCTGTGACAATCTCACCCTCGAACCACAGACAAGATAGCACGGTCACGCCATGCAGTGTCGAATAAGTGCACTACGCAGTGTTTCACAATTATATATTTCCCCACACTGCGCCACGTATACGCTAGAGGGCGTTAATTTAAAAATCAAAAAAAACAATTTCAATTTTTCTAGCGTTACATCTTTTCATTTGATAGTGATTGAATTGGAATTTAAAAAATATTTTTCTCTATTAGAAATAAACAAGTAATTACTTATCACATTTATTTTATTTCATAAATTGCAAAATGACTTTAAGTTACATTAACCCAAATTGACAGCTGTTGACTAAGTAAATCGGTAGTTATTATCGACATTACCATAATTAACTAGGTCACAGCACTACCGTATTCCTCAGGATGGATATGAACTCGCGCGCCTACTGTATATTCCATGCGAGATGTTTTAGATGATATTTTTCTAATACATTCTTTCTGCATTAGAACCTAATTAACGAGAAGTGAATTCTAATTTTGGCTCTTTGATAGTGATGTCGTTAATTTAAAACAGAGCTTAAAGTGTTTTCCACAAAAATAAACAAAAAAATTGCACACATACCTAAACGAATTATTGAGTCTTCTCAAACATTTCATTGAAATATTTATTGCACGACTAAACAAAATAAAAATATGTATTCGAACATTCTACTTAAAAGAATATTAGAATAATAGTTTCAGTTAAGTTAAAATAATAATAATATGTATAAATGTAAAACACATCATTATTTGATCTATGACGTCTTTTCAGGCTGAAATATTACAGTAAAATAGAAGAGGGTACAGAGACATAGAGGGAGAGTGGAAACCAGGTTCTTGTCAGGAAAAATCCTGGACAGTAGTTAAATTCAGAAAAGAAACTAATCACAAAAATTTCCCTAAAAACTCGTATTTTTTCAATCTGGTAAACCAACACGATCGCCGCATACATACGTGCGATATTAAAGCTTACCTACAAGTAGAGGTAGACTTTGAAATGGCTACGGTCACGTGGATTAAGAGAACACATTCTTAGAAGCAGTCTTCCCGTTTTGTACGCCATGTTGCAAACAACAATATTATCGTAGACTGGTCGTTCACTGGTGGTAGGACCTCCTGTGAGTCCGTACAGGTAGGTACCACCGTCCTGCCTACTTCTGCCGTGATGCAGTAATGCGTTTCGGCTTGAAGGGCAGGGCAGCCGTTGTAACTATACTGAGACCTTAGAACTTATATCTCAAGGTGGGTGGCGCATTTACGTTGTAGATGTCTATGGGCTCCAGTAACCACTTAACACCAGGTGGGCTGTGAGCTCGTCCACCCATCTAAGTAATAAAAAAAAACTTAGGACTAAGACACCAAGTAAGTAGATAGTGAGCTGGGTCTCTGGCAATGCTGACGTCCATCAGCAGTGGTATTCACTCACCATCAGGTTGGGACGTACGCTGGTATGCATACAAAATCCAGGATAAAATAGGTATGCTGAGCACAGTCTGATTTAGAACAAACTTCATCTTCACAGTTTAACGAAAAAAAGTTCATCTTTATTTTGTATTTCATTAATTAACTTTAGTGAACTTAAAAACAGGCCATTTGTTTGTATTCTCATAAACTTATAAAAATACAATGTTCGTTATTCGTAAGCTTATAACGATCACAATTACTATACTGAGTAACTATAACTATACTGAGATCTTAGAACTTATATCTCTAGGTGGGTGGCGTATTTACGTTGTAGATAGATGTCTATGGGCTCCAGTAACCACTTAACACCAGGTGGGCTGTGATCTCGTCCACCTACCGAAGTAATAAAAAAAACTCTACTTAATCTTGTAGTATTTAAAGAGTGACAATTAGTCCTTATCGCCCTGAGTGGCTAGGGCTAGCGGCATTCACGTTTTGGCGTCTAAAGATTATATTGTGTGTTTAGTGCGAGTTTTTTAACGTTCTCGATAGCGTAAAAGTTAACTCAAATTTGTTGAGTTTGAACGTTGGCCTACGTTTGCCGTTAGGGCGCTGTTCCAACTGCACAAAAAATTGAGTTAACTTTTACGCTGTCGAGAACGCTAAAAAACTCGCACTAAGCACACTGATAATCAGACCCAGGAGTCCGTCCGTTCGGCGTCCAGTGGAGGCAGGGTTGCAGGTCGTCACGCGCGGAACGCCTCACATTGTCTCCAACCTCAGATGAGTTCTGCCTCATACGAGACGCGGTCACAGGCTGATGATAGGACACTTTATTTGATTCAACTCAGGAATTTTCACCCAACAAAAAACTTTATAACATGATTAATTACAATCCGACATACTTTGCGTTAGCTGAAGTCAATCGCATACATGTGTATTTAAAGTAATTTTACGTTTTTATCTAGCGTTTCTTCATTATGTTATTGCCGGCGTTCTGAATTGCTTATAGTTTTCATGGTCACGAGATTGAACCGTACAAGTAGTTTAAATTACTTTACTACTCGCGAAAGTACGAAGAAAATATCATGCATGTTTGTAATTGTCAAGGGTCTGGTTAAGATATTATAATCTGCTATTTACACTGACATAAGGTACTCTCTTTCCTTGCGTCTTATTCCTCACTGCTGAGGGTCGTGATCACCCTTTTGTATCACCTTCGTGGTTTCAACGCACGATCTTTCTCCATCTATTATTATCTCTGGCGATGTGGAGGGCGTTGTGAAATCTGGAATCAAGAGCGGTGCGGATCTGATCGGACCGACGTATTGGACTGAGCCTCCGAGGCCTTTTCTTATCCACTTTACCGGTCCCGATGAGCCTCTCGAGATTGTTACCATCCTTGCAATGTGACCTTCAAGGACCCCTTTTTTCCTACCTATGCTGATAGCCTTGAGAGGCTATTTCAGCATCTCCTTGACGTGTAGGTGAGCTCACGGGGCTCAAACCGGGTGTGTTGCTAACACTGGCCCTAGCAAGAGCAGTGCTTCGCAGAATCTACCACCGGATCGGAAACGCAACCCACTGAGAAAATCCGGCGAGAAACGGCCTATGGGTTGATTTACTCGTCGAACCCTTCGTCGCAAGCGACGGGTTCGGCCGTCGGGAATTACGGTGACCGGTGCTTGAGGTATCTAAAAGCACTGTCAATGGATCAGGAGGACACTGCGGAGACACTCGCATGACAGCCGCGAGGATATGTTGGGTTATTGTCAAAATTTATACGTTAGTCCGAATTGCTGTCCACAGAATACGGAGCATCTTTCTCCAGCACCTCATCTCAAAAGTGTCAATGCGTTTACGGTCTGTAGATTTCAGTGGCCAAGTCTATAAGATATAAGGTACCTACGCTTTATTATAAACTAGTATCAGCTATTGATAAGTGCCTTAATGATATTTGTAAAAAAAATATTCAAGTCGTCTACTACAATATCATTTAATTCCACACCGCGTTTAATAAATTGAACAATGCGTAGGCCTGCTGGAACACCTGGGAACAAAAAGAACAATTATCGAAATAAAAATGTTGTTGCGTAAGTAAAATGTAAGCTGGTAGGCTTGAGAGGCTATTCCAGCGTAGCCTTAACTAGTAGGTGAGCTCACGGGGCTCAAACCTGACGACGTTGCTAACACGAACCCTAGCTAGAGCCGTGCTTCGCAGAATCTACCACCGGATCGGAAACGCGACCCACTGACAAGATCCGGCGAGAAACTCAGTGGGCTGTGTCTGAGGGTTAATTTACCCGTCGAGCCCTTCATCGCAAGCGACGGGTTCGACGAGAACGGTGACTGGTGCTTGAGGTACCTAAAAGCACCGTTAGTGGATCGGGAGGATCCGAGATGACGTGTTTTGGGCGACGTCGACTGCTTTCCATTCTTTCCGCAGGATCGGGAATGTAGTTACCGGCGGTCACGATGAGAGGGTTCTCGTGTCGTGCCGCTTTATCGAAGTGGACTTTTGGCACCTTGGTAACAAAAGTGATAATTGTGGTAAAACGTTTAAAATGTGCTTCCTTTCGCATTGTGACGTCATTTGTGTTAAATGCCGTAATCGTCATACTTACATCGGTCAGCGTAGTGAGTGAGACTGATCGGAATATAGTCCTGATAGAGACGGGTCTGAGCGCCCGGCACAGCATCAGTATTATACATTTCCGCGTATTTAGATCGAAGCGGGTCTCCCAACCGCAGGAATACAGTGTCATGCGCACGTCTTCACTCTGGTGAACGAAAAGATGGTTTATTATCTTCTTCTTTTGTATTATTATCTCCTCCTTCTCTTTCTTTTTTTTGTTTTATTGCTTAGATGGGTGGACGAACTCACAGCCCAATTGGTGTTAAGTGGTTACTGGAGCTCATAGACATCCACAGCGTAAATGCGCCACCCACCTTGAGATATAAGTTCTAAGGTCTCAAGTATAGTTACGACGGCTGCCCCGCCCTTCAAACTGAAACGCATTACTGCTTCACGGCAGAAGTAGGCAGGGTGGTGGTACCTACCCGCGCAGACTCACAAGAGGCCCTACCACCAGTAATATGTAGTTTTCTTTTAGTATCTTCTTACTTTCAGTATGACAATTGGCCTCAGTTTCTATAGTGTTTAATTATAATTATAAACTTTGTCAAAATATGCCAAACTGAACACTAGAAATGAAGATTATCACATGTACCGATTCCGCGTTGCAAATTTGAGCTTTGCTCTGATGGCAGGTGGTGTAGTGGTAAAAAAGAGATTACGGGGTTCACTCGAACCGTTTTTTAGAGTGAAACGTAACCAATCTTTTAAACCAGTATCTCCAGGATTCGCCTTAAGTTTTTTTTTTATTGCTTAGATTGGTGGACGAGCTCACAGCCCACCTGGTGTTAAGTGGTTACTGGAGCCCATAGACATCCACAGCGTAAATGCGCCATCCACCTTGAGATATAAGTTCTAAGGTCTCAAGTATAGTTACGACGGCTGCCCCGTCCTTCAAACTGAAACGCATTACTGCTTCACGGCAGAAATAGGCAGGGTTGTGGTACCTACCCGCGCAGACTCACAAGAGGTCCTACCACCAGTAATTACGCAAATTGTAATTTTGCGGGTTTGATTTTTATTACACGGTGTTATTCCTTCGCCATGGAAGTCAATCGTGAACGTTTGTTGGGTACGTATTTCATTAGAAAATTTGGTACCCGCCTGGGATTCGAACACCGATGCATCGCTCAACACGAATGCACCGGACGTATTTATCCTTTAGGGCACGACGTCTTCAAAAAGCATTTTTAAGATTTATGATTCTTCACAAGAGACACCCTGTATAGTGTTTTACTGTACTTTTTCCATGAGCATGTTGCTGTAGTAGCACGGGGTCGTCCCAACCATGAAAACGCCGAAGATGAAGGCGAAGAACTCCGGTATGAACTGACCTCGGCCGAGAGCCTAAAAATCATAAAGGCACTAGATGTTATCTAATGGACTACAATCACACGGTGTGTGAATGACGATATGAGAGAGAGAGGAGTGAGTGTTGAGATGACGGCTGATAGAAGAGAATGGAAGAGAAAAATTTGCTGTGCCGACCCCACCTAGTGGGATAAGGTGGAGAAAAAGAAGAAGACCTATTTTTGTAGGGGGTGATGGAAGAGAAATGCTCCGCACTAAACGCTTCACTCTCCCCCTTTGCCTTTAATGAGTTCTGTCTCATGCGAGGCTCGGACGTGGGTTGTTGAGCGACAGGAGGTTTTAGTCGGTTCGACTCCGACATACCACGCCCGTCATCCCCAGTGGAAGGTGGGAGTCTGGCGATTGCCTCCCAACAAAAAAAAAATACCTATTTTTGTCAATTAGAAAGTATAATCATGAGAATGAAAATGTTATAGTTAAAGCAAAATTATACAATAGAAAACAAAATTGGTTGTTCCTGTTTCTGATGTGAAGCAGTTAGGAAACATAGCGTAGCCCTTGTAATATATTTAAGATATCCGCCTCATATCTCTTTAAATATTTATTCTTTACTTCTCGAGAAATACTAGGATAAGTATGGTCTGGTATTGGCTAATCCGTAAAAATAATAATATTCCTCAAACAAAATTCTAAGCTCTCATTCTAAGTTACAATTTTCAATTAAATAACATAATTTAAGAGCATATTTCATTAAGATACACAAACAAGCAATTGAGTTACGCTATCAAATCACAATGAGCTAGTTTTAGCAGCAGATAGTTTGACAGATAATTTAATCGTCAATGATCAGAAGCAATGAGCAGAAGCAGAAACAATAATAATAAATAACAAAAGACGGTGTCAATAATTACCCAGCAACTGATATTATAGCACAATATTTTCAAATCATATAGAGACTGGGAATATGAAAGTAGGACCAACTAACTGTTTATCTTATTGTCTAGATTCCTATAAAGCATTATTTGCTACAACTCATTTCGAGGCTGTCCGTAAAATGTTTATTTTGATTACAAACGTTTCATTGTGTATTTAAGTATTAAAAAACATGAAGTTTAGGAAATATCTTGATAATGAACGAGAATTACTTGTATAACTGCGAAGATCGTGATGGGTAAGACCAGGGATGTGGCTTTCAGTAGAAACTCATATAATATTTGAAAACATTCGTTTATCTCATGCGAATAGCTGTAAAAAAAGTAAATTGTATTAGTGTCTAAGGTAGCTCTAGCCTCTGCTTATACGAAATGCGGTTTTATAGATTTTTAACAAAACTTTGGAATGAGTTCCCTTGCGCGATGTTGTCAAAGCAGCATGGTCATCCATTTCTTCTTCAAACAAGTTTTGAAATTTGTTCTTAGAGACAGATCAATACATCATCGTACTTTATATAAAGATAATTTATTAGGTGTTGTCTGTATTAAATTTAAACTACATATTTTATGCGTGGCACACTCTTACGGAGGTTTTAGCCAAAAGGCATTCAGAAATAAAGGCTTTTCATATATATTTTTTTTTTTTTTTATTGCCTTTGTAGGCAGACGGGCATAAGGCCCACCTGATGGTGATGGTGGTTACCGTCGCCCATGGACTTCAGCAATGCCAGGGGCAGAGCCAAGCCGCTGCCTACCGCTTAATACTCTCCACAAGCCTCGTTTGAAGAAGGACATGTCATAGCGCTCGGGAAACACCGTGGAGGGGAGCTCATTCCATAGCCGGATGGTACGTGGCAAAAAAGATCTCTGGAAACGC